>CANXYC010649541.1:0-12888 GCA_948193065.1 Aleurites moluccanus | reverse complement strand
AGCGTTCTATCCATAGGGTCATATGGTTTCAATCTCATAAGAAACATATTGGTCGCAAGACCATCAACATGTAATATAAATTCAGTCAAGATAGCAAATGGTTTCATATGAACTTGGTCTAAGGAAGATTGACTAAGCCATTTACATTCATATAATATAATCACATGGAACAATTCATTAATTGTTTGAGAACATCATAGGGATTTTAAATAATAGGTGCATAACACAATATCATTTATATAAGAATCATATGGGTGAATATTAAGAATGCTTGGACATATCATAACAAAGAAGCAATAAGCAAATGCGATGTTCATACTTACCTCTACACAAATCACTATTGAATTTCCTTTAACAATTTGCTCCATAACAATCTCCTCAATTTCCTTGATTTTCTCCTCCTAAGAAATTTCCCCAAATATTCAAAATTAGAGTTTTCCTTAATCAATAATACTTACTATGATTTCTTAACATTTAACCATATTAAAGTTTCAATTTTTAATTCCCAACATCAATTTAATTCATCTCTTAAAAAAAATCTGAAATTTATTTCGAATCTACTGTTCAGGTTACTATTCATGACAGTCCGTCAATTCCGATTTCTCCCACATTAATTACCATTAATAACTTCAAGAATGTTTATAATAAATTCTATATACCCATAATTAATTATTCTAACTATCAGACTTAATTAATCTCAAAGAAAATGACATTTGAAGAAATTTTACCTTATTTCTTTAAAATTGAATTTCTTGATATAATCTGCTTGAAACTGATGATTTCTGCCTTAAAATATGCTAATCTAAAGATTTAATGCATTAATTTTGAGTATTAATGCCTTAGACATAAATGGAACTATTCTGAGAAGAACTGAAGAAGAACGAAGAGAAGAAGAAAGAAAATCGTGCAGAAAATCGCTACTGGGCACTTGTTAAATAGGCCACTGCCCCAAAATCTCACTCGCCAACCCGCCTTGGCAATGCTACCTCGCATAATCCAGCTTGCAATTCCCACTTCGCCAATCTGCTCCGGCAATGCCACTTTGCATAAGCCACTTCGCTAATCCCACTTTGTATATCCAATTCGCAAATGCCACCTCGCATATGCTGCCTCGCCAAACTCTCCTTGCGAACTCCTCTTCGCTTATGCCGCCTCGCATATGCCACCTCGACAATGCCTCTTCACTAACTCGCTTCGCCTATCTCCCTCTTCGCATATGCCACCTCGCATATGCCTCTTTGCCAAAGTCCACTTCGCCTAACTTCACTTCGCATATGCCACCTCGCATATGCCTCTTCGTCAATTGCCACCTCAGCAATCTCACTTCGCCTCTTCGCTTGCTCGCATTGCCGACTCACCAATGCCACCTCGCATTTGCCGGCTCGCAAACATCAATCTCTGCCGAGCTGAAACCCTTCCTCGACACTGATATTCAATCAGCTCGCAAATGAGTTATAAATATCCAAACTCCCTGATTCTTTTTGTCACTTAACATAGACATTCAGGGTTCAACATATCCAAAATTCAAATCACAAAGACAACTACACAAACCATGGTGACTCTCTAAACTCACCCTGACTTACTGCCCAAAATCCATCCGAACAGATTTAACAAATTCCACTCTCTAATGAGTTATACTTATCCAAATCTCCTGAAATTTTATGGCCAACAACACAACACATAAGGAACATTTCTCATGTTTACACCTTTGGCTCAAACAGCCTCAGTCATTCCCAAAAAATTTAAACATTCACAAATTTCCTGCAGACATAATAAACCAGACAGGTCCTGCTCAAGGAGGCATAACTCCTCATACACACACAATTTTTTTTACAGAACCATTTTACAGAATTAAAGATGAGATATGCACCTACAACTTTTATATTTTACACTTTATCAAATTATTTCTTTAAGATCATGCAATCAGCATCACAAAAGTACCCTGCAACCAGAAATTTCTGCATCTTCTCAAAACATTCATATCTTTAATTAATTAAATTCTTCAAGCATACAATTAATTAAAATGACAAAAATTGCAGATATTACAGGGAGATAGCTAAGCTAGAAGATAGAGCTTCTTGACTTCTTCTCCATAAGAAGACTCTTGGATGTAATTTTGTTAAACATTATATTTATGTTATGTACTTATGTCTAATGAGAAGTATAATTTCAAAAGCTCTGTAGTTAAACATTGAGGATGTGCTTTTTTGTTACCTAGATTGACATTTTTTTGTAGAGTTTCCCTTGTTCCATATTGATGTTAGATATGTCTTTTGATCGGTAGAGAACAAAAGGAAATATTATGATATGAAGATATAATGATGATTACATGATTTATAAGAATGACTGTGCATGTATATTTAGATATAGTGTGTACGATATCCAGGTTATGTTGTATTCTACGAGTTTACTGTGGCCTTATACCTACCTTTGCCCTTGGACCATATCAGTGGTTTTGGGGTATGACAAAGTTGGTATGAGAGTTATAGATTTATAATCCTTAAGTTAGATAAATAGATGTGTTTGTTCTAAGTGTTGATTAAGATAACTATGGAGCATAGGATTCATGTCTCGTTTATGTTGTGTATTCTTTTGGTGTAAATCTGCATTAAGTATGCATTATGAGTCTAAGTTGTTTATTCTTCTTATCTGTATCGAGATGCCTCCAAGATGTGGTAGAGGATAAGGTCGAGGTCGTCCTTGGCTAGATTTGCCTTTAAATGAGGGTTCTGTAGGTGGGATTAGAGGTGATAAGGTTTTTCTTGGGTCTCATGTGGATGTGGTTAATATAGCCCAATGGTTGGATTAGTTACAGAGGAACAATGAGATGATTGCTGAGTTTATTACTCAGTAAAGACAACAGCAAGTATCTCCAGTACAGGTAGCTCCTGAGATTCCATTCCTCGTTCCACCACCAATTGTACCCGAGGTAGTGAGAGACTAAAGAATGGTATAAGAGAAGCATTTCTGGTTTGCTCCGCTATATTAGTAATTGTCATTGGAGCAATTCAAGGATTTGGCAATGAGCAAGTTCCTTTCGGAACACAAAAAGGAAGCTAAATTCATTGAGTTTGAGAGGCTACTTCAGACTCCTGGCATAAGTGTTTTAGAATATATATAGAAGTTTAGCAGGTTGAGTAAGTTTGCTCCAGCTTTAGTACCTATAGAAGCGACACAAATTCAAAGATTTTGTAGAGGATTAATAGACCTTTTATTCCAATTTCTAGTTTCACTTGAGTTTGAATCCTACTCTAAGCTTGTGGATAAAGCTGAAAATATGGAAATGGAGGTCAGATATGAGAGGGAGGCGAAAAAGAAAGCTAAGTTGGGCAGTTCATCTAAGTAGGAAAGTGGGGTGAAGAGCATGGGAGTAACTCATCAATCAACTACTCAGAGTGGGGACAAAAGACCTTTAGGGAGATCACAATAGATTTAGAATACCCCCAGACTAGCTCCTCAAATGAGTTATAGTACAACCAGTTCTACTCCACCTAGGACTACTAACCCTTTATGTCCTATGTATGGTAAACTCCATAAGGAACATTATTACTTTGGGTTAGGATCATGCTATGGATATAGACAATATGGTCATTTACTTAAGTATTGTCCATAACCATCTTTTGGAGCTAGACCCCTGACTTCTCATAATATAGTCAGATGGATAGGCAGAGGAGTTTTGGCCAGCAGCCAGGCTTAGACTGAGATATTTTAGGTAGGACTTCAGACACTAGTAGAGGATCAAGTTAGCATATGGAAAAAGCTTCAGGATTAACACTTATGGGCAAAGGCAGAGGAAGCGTTTTTGATCTAGCATAGTATGAGGCCCAGACATCCAATATGATTGTTACAGGTATTCTTCCAATTAAAGCTTGAAGTGCTAGAGTGTTGTTTGATTCAAGAGCTACATATTCTTTTTGTATTGTCTTGTTTTGCTAAAAAGTTACATGTGCCATGTAAATTGCTTAAGAATGCATTGGTTGTTTCTACTCCTTTGGAGGAAGAGATTGAAGTTTAGAACTGTTATCCTTTATGTGTAGTTAGCATAAATGGTAAAAGTTTTAATTTGGACTTGATTGAATTGTCTGTGTTGGAATTTGATGTGATATTGGGCATGGATTGGTTGTCCAAGCATTATGTCACTATAGATTATAATAGGAAATAGATTGTTTTCAAGCCACGTTCAGGTGAGGAGTTTGAGTTCCAAAGAGAGAAAAGTAAAGTACCATATAATATGACATTCGCCAGCGGGGCGAGGAGATTGTTTCCAAGGGTATTTGGCTTATGTCCGAGATACTCAGAAGGAAGTGAAAGACATAGGGCATATTCTAGTTGTTAATGAGTTTTTGGATGTATTTCCTGAAGAGTTACCAGGGTTGCCACTGGATAGAGAGGTAAAATTTGGTATTAAGTTGCTACTTAGCACCAGTCTGATATCTATTCCTCCATACCATATGGAACCAATTAAGTTGAAAAAATTGAAAGTCCAGTTACAAGACATGCTTGATTAGGGATTTATCAAACCTAGTAGTTCGTCATGGGGTGCACCAGTGCTCTTTATAAAGAAGAAAGATGGCTCTTTGAGGTTGTGTATTGACTACAGGTAGCTTAATAAGATTACCATCATTAATATGTATCCCTTGCCAAGGATAAATGATTTGTTTGATCAATTGTAGGGTGCTAGTCATTTCTCCAAGATAGACTTGAGGTCAGGCTATCATCAGTCGAGGATTCAGAATAAGGATGTATTGAAGATGGCTTTCCGAACCAAGTATGGACACTATGAGTTTCTAGTGTTGCCATTTGGGTTGACTAATGCACCGGCTGCTTTCATGGATCTGATAAATAGGGTGCTTAGGACATTTCTAGACAAGTTTGTCATTGTGTTTGTCGATGATATTCCTGTGTATTCTAAGAGTAAGGAAAAGCATAAGGAACAACTTCATATTATGTTACAGATCTTGAAGGAGCATCAATTATTTGCTAAGTTATCCAAGTGTGAATTTTGGCTCGATAACGTTTGTTTCCTTAGGCATATGGTGAGCAAAGAAGGGCTTAAAGTTGATCCGAATAAAGTTGATATGATTCTTAATTGGCCTAGACCTACAGATGTTTCAAAGGTTAGAAGTTTCTTGGGTTTAGTAGGCTATTTTAGGAGGTTTGTGCAAGACTTTCCCAAGATTGTTGCATCTTTGACTAAGTTTACTTAGAAGCAAGTGAAATTCCAATGGACGAATGCATGTGAATGGAGTTTCCACAAGCTGAAGACTTGTCTCACCACAGCACCTATTTTAGCTTTGCCATTGGGTGAAAGAGGATATACGGTGTACTGTCATGCATCGAGAGTGGGAATTTGATGTGTGCTTATACAGCATGGTAGTGTAATAGCTTATGCTTTTAGGCAGTTGAGGAAGCATGATGTGAATTACCCTACATATGATCTTGAGATGGCAGCAGTCATTTTTGCCTTAAAGATATAGAGACACTACATATATCGGGAGAAGTGTGAGATCTTTACATATCATAAGAGTTTCAAGTATATCTTTCTACAGAAGGATCTTAATCTCAAATAGAGGAGATGAATGGATTTATTAAAAGACAATGATTGTGAGATTTTATACCATCAAGGAAAGGCTAATGTGGTAACAAATGCTTTGAGCAAGGAATCTTTGGGGAGTTTAGCCTTTATCCAAGTTAGTAGAAGATCTTTAGTGAGAGAGATGTAGAGTTAGCAAGACATAGGGATTGGATTTGATATGTCAGAATTAGATGTACATTTGGCCCATTTTCAAGTCAAGCCAATATTTATTGTTCAGATTACAGAAGCACAAGATAAGGATTCTCAATTGCTGAAGCTGAAGAATGACGTGGGAACAAAGAGAACTACAGGCTTCAGTATAGTTGATGGCACACTTATATTGGGCAATAGAATATATGTTCCAGTTGTGGATAGATTGAGAGATGTGATTTTCAAGGAAGCTAATCATTCCAATTACAATGTGCATCCATGTGCAACGAAGATGTACCATGACATCAAGAGTTCTTATTGGTGGAGTGGAATGAAAAAGGATGTTGCAGAGTATATGGCTTAGTGTTTGACTTATAAGCAAGTTAAGTTCGTACATCATAAACCTTCAGGACTACTGCAACAATTAACATTGTTATAATGGAAATGGGAGAGAATAACTATGAATTTTATGGTAGAACTTCCAAGGACTTCGAGAGGACATGATTCGATTTGGGTCATTGTGGATAGATTGACCAAGTTAGCTCACTTTTTGCTAGTCAAGATGACCTATACAAATTCTCAGTATGCACATATATACATTGATGTGATAGTGAGACTTCATGGGATTCCAGTTTCAATCATCTCAGATAGAGGTACTCAGTTCACTTCAAGATTTTAGCAGAAATTGCAAAAGTGCTTTGGCACACGACTCGATTTCAGCACATCATTTCATCCTCAGACGGATGGGCAATCAGAGAAGACCATCCAAACTCTAGAAGATATATTGAGAATGTGCATTCTAGACTTAAGAAGGAATTGGGATACTTAATTGCCATCGATAGAGTTTGCCTACAACAACTGTTATCATTCGACGATTCAAATGTCCCTTTATGAGGCTTTGTATGGCAAGAAGTCTAGATCTCCCTTGTATTAGGATGAGGTTGGAGAGAAGCATATCGTAGGACCTAAGTTGATATGATATATGTCAAAAAAGATTTCGCTCAAGGAGAGATTGAAAACAACCTTCAGTCGCCAAAAGAGCTATGCAGATCCAAAGAGGAAAGACCTTCAATTTTCAATTGGAGATTTAGTGTTTCTAAAGATCTCACTTATGAAAGGAGTTCTACGGTTTGGCAAGAGATGTAAGCTATCTCTATGATTCATTGGACATTTCAAGATTTTGAGCAAGGTTGGAGAAGTCTCATACAAGTTAGAATTGCCACCTAACCTGGATAGTGTGCATCCGGTATTCCATGTGTCAATGCTTCGGAAGTATGTCACCGATTCTTCTCATGTGCTGCAAGTTCCAATAGTAGACCTTTAACAAGATTTAACATATGAAGATATTTCAGTTGCTATTATGGATCGAATGATAAAAAGACTATGAAATAAGGATATAACAATGGTTAAGGTCATATGGAAGAACCAAGTCATGGAAGAGTGCACTTCAGAGAGTGAGCAGAATATGCAAGACAATTATCCCTATTTGTTTCAAGAGCTAGGTAATTTTTAAAATTTGAGGACAAATTTTTCTAAGGTAGGGAGAATTTTATACCTAATGCTTGGGTTGCTTAGTTGAGAATGCATGCATTAGATTTACTTGTGTTTTGTTTAATGCATGTCAGATGATTTCATATGTGTATGTGCATGATAGATGCTCTAAGAATGTATGTTGAGTATTTATTACTCTTAGAATGGATTTATGATGATACATGATAAGTTATGCATGAGTTTGAAGTGTTATGGATGGTTTAGTTGAGTTGTTTGAGTTTTGAACAAGTTAAAATGAAGAAACATGAGAGATTTCCACTTAACAGTCTCTTCACAGGCCTGAGAAACCTTTCACCATTGTGAGAATATTTCTTGTATGAATTTTAAGCTTCCTCAATTTTCCTTCACAGCGTGAAGCACCCATTCATGGTAGTGAAAACATTTTCAGTCTTAAGCATGAACAATGGTCTTCATAACCATAAAGCCTCTCTTCATGGGTGTGAAGACTCGGGCCTATATATACTTGAACCTTATTTCTTCATTTTTCAACTCTTCAATATTGTCTTTCCTTCTCTTTTTCTTCATAAATACACTTCAACCACCCACCCACTCATTAAAATCTCTTCTTAAACATTTATTACATCTCAAATAACATAAGATTCACGAATCAAACCTCCAAGAACACTAAGATTCCAGATTTCTCAAGAATCTCCATTTCTAGGGTTTCAAGGTATTTACTCCAAACTCATTTCTAAGTTCAAGTTAAGTAAATCCATGGCAAGAATAGATATATATAAGTTGTTTATGACTATTAAAATCCATTTATTATGGATTATATGAACGATTCATGGATTTAGGATTTTTGGATGACTAGTAGCTATTTATCCCAATCCTCTATATTCTTCTAATAAATGATTACATTGATATTAGAAATCGTATTTAGACTCTTAAGATGTTTAGAATCATAAGGATTTATCTTGTATGAGTATATTTGGGCAAAACCCTAATTATGGATATTTGGGGATTTTGGTTTAGGGGAGGAGAATTCAAGAGAATAGAAAGGACTACTTTTTATTCAAGTGTTTGAGTGGATTAGCAAGGATAATTGCTTTGAGGTAAGTATGAAAAATGTAAATGCATATTGCTCCTTATGAGATATATTGTTAAATCTCTATATATGTTCTCTATGATATGAAATACATGTTTAATAGACAATCTAATAAATTATTTCTTGCCTTTTATGAGTAGCAACATGTATGCTGAAAAAGGACTTAGTTATTTCTCTTTGGACCAAGTTCATAATGAATTTTTTTTTTGTGCAAATGAACTATATATTATGTTTACATTTTTGATAGTCTTGTGATCAATATGTTCTTTGAGAATTCCAAGCTTTTCGAACCCATGAATATATATAAAATACTTTTCTCGATGAGAGTAAATTCATTAGTCTAATGTGCACAATAGGAACCCAGCTGGTAGGAGTTTTATCAGTGTTCCACTTAGAGGGGGCCATGAGCTCTAAGCATATGCTCGGCCAAACATATGTGTTACGATAAGATAGCAAGGCCATCGATGTATTTTCATGATATCAGTTCTATTACATGATATGATTTGATAGTGCTATTCTATTGTAAGCACTCATGTTCTTTTAAGTACAGGTTTATAAATTCTTCTTCTTATGATTCTTTCATGTCCGCATATAAGTATATGTACAAGTATATTCATGACCATGATATCCAAGTTCTTTTGCTTATCCTAAAGCATTGCATGTTTATATCTTATTTAGTTGAAGGCTCACTCCTCTTCTGTGGATTTCAGGTAATAGTGTAGCTTCAGAGAGAGCTAATATAGAAGATAGAGCTTCTTAATTTCTTCTCCATAAGAAGACTCTTGAATGTAATTATGTTAATCATTATTATTATGTATGTATTTATGTCCAATAAGAAGTGTATTCTTAGAAGCTTCATAGTTAACATTAAGGATGTATTCTTTTGTTGCCTAGATTGACATGTTTTGTAGAGTTTCCCTTGGTCTATATCGATGTTAGATGTGTCTTTTGATTGGTAGGCAACAAGAGGAAATATCATGATATGAAAATATAATGATGATTATATGATTTATAAGAATGACTGTGCATAATAATATATAAGTATATTTGGATATGGTGTGTACGAGATCCCGATTATGTTGTGTTCTATGGGTTTACGGTGGCCTTATGCTTACCCTTTCCATAGGACCATTGTACCGGTAGTTTTGGGGTGTGACATGGGCTTTCCAAGGGTAATTTGGACTTTTATAGAGATGGTCAACTTTTGAGGAATGATGTATTGAAAGAGATGGCCCACTTTTGGGAGATAATGCTTTAGATCACTTTAGTGATCATTGAGGTTGAGAAGGAGTTGGCAATTTATTTGGTAGTGACAATGGAAAGGTAAGGTTTTAGCGATGTTGTTGGTTGAAGCCACATTTAGTTTTGTGTAGGATTGGAGATGATGCCATGCTTTGTCTAAGTTAAAATATTAATTTGGAAGGCTGAGGTCGGATATTGCCTAAAGGTTATTTTTAGGAAGCTATGGTCAGGTTTAGCCTTAAGGTTGATTGGTCCTATTAGATTGATCCAAACTACTTTTGGGAGGCTATGGTCAGGTTTAGCCTTGAGGTTGATTTGTCTTGTCAGATCGGTTCAGGTAAGGCATGGTCAGATTGGGTTTGAGTTATTTTTTTAGATTGGATGAGGCTTTGCTTAACTTGGGCTTTTGTTGTAGGATTGAGGGGCTTTGGTCAATTAGCTCGGTTATCCTTTAGGTAAGAACTTATTCTTTTATTGATCCTTTTCTACTTAGGTCCATTTCTTAATTTCTAACTTCTACTTTAGTGTAACACCTCAGTTAATCCTAGAACTCGAACAACAGAGGGCAACCTGGGGAAATCTGATTTGATTTTAAAATTATGAATTTCTATGTGTTTCTGCTTGAATTTGACTAATATGCATATTATATGATGTGTTTGAATGAATAGAGGGCATTTAAAAGTTGTTAGGAAGAAATTGGGTAAAAATGAGTTTTTGATGAATTGGGAGCAAAATGGTCAATTCACACCCCTCGAGTTTTTTTATGGAAATTAACATCATATTTAATGATAAAAGAGAATATTAGGACATGAAAATAGTGGTATAAAGGTCATTTGAATTATTGTTGGAAGATTAAAGCCGGTAGAAATAATTTCGGGCAAAGCTGATCGGATAGGGATTCCATTTGAACTAGGGGTAGTTTAGTCTTTTCCTTTGAATTATAGAGTTGTATAGTGTATGCTAGCCTATGGTATCATTTTAGGCTAACCTAAATCCAACCACTGGATGAAAAGATCAAGAATTGAATGGTTAGTAAGCTAGTTTTCATAATTTTTACCATGGAATCAAAGCATAGGATTACACCATTTGATTTTAGTTGGATTTTTCCCACCCCTTCACCATTCTTAGCCAAATTTCCAACCAAACTTTCTCTCTTCACCATTGTCAAGTTTCGGCCACCTTGAATCCAAGCCAAATCAAGTTGTTTTCTTTCATTTCTTGAATTAAACTTGTTAATTCCATCATTCTAAACACTAATCTATCCTTAGATTCAAACAAAAATCAAGAAAAAGTGAAAAATCAAAGCTTTGAAGTTCTGGAAGAACTATTGGAAAAGTAAGTGATTTTGCCATTCTTTTGGTTGAATTATGATCTTAAGATTTTCTTTGATGTTAATTAGTAATAAAAATGTGTTTAGATTGGAAGAAATTCAAAGTTTGGAAAACAAACCCTAATAGGAAAAAGGTATGAATCAAAGGTGTGATTTTGATGGAATTTTTGTTCAAATGAGTTGTATTTGATGTGTATGTAATGAATTAATAGTTATTTGATGGAAAGAAATCCATTTGAATGGATTTCCATTTTGGTCAAAATATTAAAGCATGAGAAATGATTTGATGTTTGATAGGTTTAAATGGTTAAATGTTATGTATTTGGTGTATATGTATGTTGTATGAATGAATGGTATTGAAAAATGAATGAATGGAATGATTTCCATATAGGCTGAACCATATGGACTTTGTAGGTTCAATGTGTTAGGTTAATGCAATTAGGAAGGAAGAGTTTGAATATGGTTTAATAGTGTAAGTAATGGAAATACATAAGTTTAGATATGTAAAAGATAATTGATATAAGTACTTGGACGCTAAACTTGAATATTGGTGTATGTTTAATATGGAATGCTAAGTTTAAGTGTATATGAGTTCTTAATATGGCATAATAGTGATGAATATATGAAATGTAAGTCAAATGTGGTGATAAAATGTGATTAGTGCATAAAGGATTGGAAAAAAAAGGTGAATTGTGTAAAGCGTGGTTTATAGTGCATATTGAGTATGCTTGATGTCTGTTAATATGAATAATATGTTTTATGATGTTTTTACATCTTACCAGAGTGTTATATGTGAAAATACGTGAACTGTCAGGTACTCCTACTCGGAGTGTCGATCGACGGTCCGATTAGTACCTTCAAGAAATATCGGGGGATAAAGTGAACTAATTGCATAAAAGGTGAGTTTATATGTATAATTATGATGATTTGCATTATATAGGATATGAAAAGTCATTTGAACTGATAAACCAACATTTTCTATCTTATAGTAGCTACAGTGCATTTTGACCCGTAAATAAGCCCACCGAAACGACCTAAATTAACCTAAACTTTGTCTGTCTATAAAATGAAACCTAAAAAGTCAATTGAGCCACCACTTGGCCCAATCTTCTAGTTTTGTCCCAAACTTTAAAATTGTACCTCATAGTCCACCTAAATCCTTTGGTAACATAGTTAATCAGAAACTACTCAAAAATCCCAAAACGGACCCGTAACGGCAAGTGTCAGTTGCGGCAGCGCAACTGGGCCACGCCGATCATTTTTTTGACTTGACCCAAATTGTTCTATTATTCGTTATGGATATATATATGATTGTTCCACAGCTATATGAGTTATATTTATGCTATTTATATTGTTATATGGAGACACACCGATATAGTATTATAACAGGGCAACCTCGATGGTATGGCGGGTAATTCTATCGACTGTGTGCACACTAATATACATTTGACCCTTGCTAGGGAGGGGTGTCATATTCTATAGCCATAAGGGCTGATCACTCTTATGTATTGTGGATTGTTGGGTTGAGCACGATTGTGCTGAAGTACTGAATTTAGTGCAATTGCACTTATCATTTGACCCAATCCTATTATATTATTTATGCATTGACTCGTACACTGGATACCTATATGGATACTTATATGAATATTATATGGATATTTATATGGATACTTATATAGATACTTATCTCACCTTTACTTGTTATCTTATATTGATTCTACAGGCCATATATGAGCAACTATGGTATTATGAACATCTACTGCATTTTTATATATATAGATTCACTGAGTATTTTTATTCTCACACCCCTTAGTGGTTTATATTTTTCAGGTCTGCTGTGAGGCTCGAATTCCATTGGCACCTTCCATCCTCGCCTTGGAATTTTGATACTTGTACATGTAAAATTCCAGTCTCAAAAGTATATGTAAATATTTATACAGTATAGAGGTTCCATGGTACTGTAATCTAAGGAGTGGCATGTATATGTATGTG
>CANXYC010649526.1:0-51283 GCA_948193065.1 Aleurites moluccanus | reverse complement strand
TATAACAAAAGAATTCAAAAACTCATAACTTACCAAACTTTGCTTCAAAACTTCTTTGGATTATTTGATGGTTTATTTGAGTTTTTCTTTGGATTTCAAGGTTGGAATGGTAATTAGGATGATGGATTATGTCTATTTGTATTAAAGATAGGAAGGAAAAATCAAGGAATGGAATGGAGCAAAGTGGTTGAACCTAGCTTGGAGTTTTAATGGAGTTTGGCTGAAATTTTTGCTTAAGGAAGATGACAAATGGTGTTGGTGGAAGAAATTTATCCAACTAATAAGACATAATCCAATGGTTTAGGTTCTATGGTAAATTTGGTGAAACCTAGTCATCCAACCATCCATTCTTCTTACTTTCATCCTATTGGTTCATCCAAAGTCAACTTAGATAGGTAACACATACATTTGGCACACCAAATCCAAAACCAAAAGCAATAATCTCATACTTTGAGCTTAGGATAACAACTCTGTAACCTACTCATCTAACCATCAAATCTTTCATCATTTGATCAAACAGTCAGATTTAATCAAGCCTAAACTAATACCATAAGATTGCACATACTCAATAACTCCATATTATAAAGGAAATGACCAAAATACCCTTAGTGCAACCGAAACACCGAAATCGAGCAACGTGCCGATAAAAAATTTTCAACCGGGATTATTTCTTATACTACTGCTCAAATAAATAAAATAAGGCTATTTTCAAGTCTTTAAATTATTTTCTCCTTTTAAATATGATATTAAATCCATAAAATTTCGACGGGCGAAAAATGATCATTTTGCCCCTAGTTCACCAAAAATCCAAAATTTCCCGATTAAGTCCTAGCAACCTCTGGACCACTCCTATGCCTAAAACTAATTCAAATAACATGTATAAATACATATTAACAACACAATATAAAGAAATCAAAAATCTCACCCCGAAGATCTCTATAAGGGTTAAGTTCAATCTAAGCTGAGGTGTTACACGCATGTTCTTCTTCGCTCTTAAAATGGATAAGTATGTCATCAATAAATATAATGACAAAATTATCCAAATAAGGCTTGAAGATTCAGTTCATCAAATCCATAAATGTTGTTGGAGCATTAGTTAACCCGAAAGGCAACACTATTAATTCATGGTGTCCATACCGGGTTCTAAAAGACGTCTTGGGTACATCTTCCCTCTTAATCTGCAACTAATGGTACCCAAATCTCAAATCAATCTTGGAAAAGTGATTGGCATCTTGCAATTGATCAAACAAATCATCAATCCATGGAAGAGGATACTTATTCTTAACAGTCACCTTATTCAGCTGCTTATAGTCAATGCACATCCGTAACGAGCCATCCTTCTTTTTAACAAATAATAATGGAGCATCTCAAGGAGAACTGCTTGGTCTGATAAATCCCTTATCCAATAATTCCTGCAATTGCACCTTCAACTCCTTCAATTCTATAGGTGCCATTCTGTAGGGAGGAAAAGATATTGGGTATGTGCCGAGATACACAATTTCAAACTCAATCTCTCTTTTTGGGGGTAGCCCTAGCAAATATTCTGGGAAAATATCAAGAAATTCTCTAACAATAAGGATCTGATCAATTCTTGTCGGAGCCTTCTAAACATCTATCACATGTGCCAAATAAGCAGGATATCCCTTTCTTAACATCTTCTTAACTCGGATAGCTGAAACAAGATTTGATGCCAATTTCACGTCTATCAACCTGGTATTCAAATTTTGTTTGCCCTTCAGGCTGGAATTTGATCTTCTTTTCATAACAATTATTTATTGCATGATGAGTTGTTAACCAATCCATTCCCAATATAACATCAAGCTCAAGTATAAGCAATTCTACCAAATTAGCATGCAGAACATTATTCTTAATTTCTACTTCACAACCCATATTTTACTTTTACACTCTCCCACATAGGTGTAAATATCTCTAATGGAATTATTATTAGTTACCTCTCCATTTTTAATTTAGGTGAAACATTAGTGATACAAATAAATGTGTGGCAGCCGAATCAAACAAAACTTGTGCTATTTCATTTTATTAAGATCATACCAGTCACCATATTGTCTACTCTCTGGGCTTCCTAGGTGTATACTACAAATACTCACTCTTGTTCTCTCCCTGCAGGAGTCTGACTGCTACTCTAAATTTGCCCTCTGCCTCTACCTCTGCCTGTAACCTCTCTATTATTATTCCGACTCATCTGAACTGTCAACTGTGATACTGCTATAGTAGGCTGCTACTCACTCCACATTGGGCAATTCTTAATAGAATGCCTCTGTTGACCATATTTGAGGCAGGCACCAGACTGTCATCTACATTCCTCACCGTGCCTCTTACCACAAAAACCACATACTAGCATACTAGGCATCTGTGTCATGGGTCTGGATGAACCCTGAGAAAAACCAAAAGTTGACTGTGCTGGAGTACCTCTACTTTGACTCCTCCTCCTCTGACTACCTGGTTGTGGCCTCTGCTTTATTCTAGATACTATCTCTATATGTCTTTACTGTGAACTTCCTTCCCCTCTTCTAATCTGTACATCGGATCCCCTTTTTCTCTTCTGTTCTCTCTTTGCCCTCTCTGACTTATACTTCTCTTCCATCTAATTGGCTTTATCAATAATTATCATAAGCGAATTGAATTCTGCAGATAATAGAGCATTATATAACAATGCATGCAGTCCCTTTCTGAACCTGTTGATAAGATTAGCTTCTGTAAGTGCTATCCTAGTGGCATATCCGCTCAGCCGAATAAATTCATCTGCATACTCTTCCACACTTCTGTTGCCCTACTCTAGTTGCTCAAATTGTATAATGTTTCTGGTTTTCACTCATTCTGTAATAAATTCATCTAGCAAGGCTTGTCTGAACTGAGCCCAGGTAAGAGGATGATCACTGTATAGTTGAGGCTCTATGTGTCTGGCAAACCAAGTCCTTGCCTTCCCTGTCAGCAATAAACCAATCAACTCAGCAGTTCAAATATTAGAACAAGGTAACCTCCTCACCACCTTCTCAATCTACTCCAAGAAATCTATGGGTTCCTTTCCTCTGTCTCCCTTAAATTCAAGTAAATTCAACTTTAGAAAATTAAACATACTGACCCCACCTTCATCTATAATCTAATGGCCCTCATGGACAATAGGCTCTCCAGGAACAATTATTGGTATTACTGGAGCTGGAACAAGTGCAGCTGGTGGAACAGCTGGTGCAGTAAGGGGTAGCACTACTAGTGGTGCTAGTGGAAGCATCGCTTTTCTTTCCCTCCTCAATTCCTATATTTCTCGGTGTAATTCTAACATTCCCTGCATAATTTCTACTCTCTAGGGATCCTCACTACCTTTGGTATCCTCTGTCCTTCGTCGGGAATGGGGAGGTTCTTCTGTCTCCTCCCTAACCAATGACTCATTAGAGACCACCTATGCCTCTCTGCTAGATTCTCTATCTCTATCATATTTTGTTTCTATTTCTAAAACATGTTCTCGCTATCTCTTAGACATCTTAGCCACTATAAAAAGTAAAAAATAATAATAATAATAATTTAGCACGATACAGAAATGCATAACACGTATACTTGATGAATACCACAAAGGACAAAACATGAATTTCTTTGCTCTATAGTTTACTTATATCCTATTAACATTGTATCTAAACACTATTCATATAAACCTATGCTCTGATACCACCTCTATCACATCCCAAAATTTGGAACATGACGGTCTTAGGATGCAAAAAGTGTTAAAGGCAACTGATACTCGTAGAACCCAATAACATATCCAATTATCATCATACTGCTACGAATTTAATTAATATTTCTGGTTCTGCAATCTGTAATTCAGTCACTGTATTCATTTACCACACATGTCATAAACATAATTAACCTCCATATAATATTATACATGCATATTTACAATCTATCTATGTCCATATACAAGTCCATGGAGCTGCTAGAAAATAATACATAAGACAAAGTTAATAAAATTACACTGCCAAAATACACTGTTGGTTCTACAGAGGAAGAGAATCTAGAACCCGCCTATTATTCCTGACCTGAAAAAATTATTCAACAACTATAGGGTGATTATAAAAATACTCAGTGAATCTAATATACATCATATCACATATAAGGGTTAGTTAATCAATATGAATAATAGATAAACAAATATCAGTTAATAGGTTTTGCACACCAGTTACAGAGGAAAGAAAGTTGGGTAATAAATGATAGTCTATATCCAAAAATAGATCAATTAATGTAAAAATCATATGGATAAGAAAAATGATGGGCCTTAACTCGTATAACAATATAAATCACATATAAGATACATAAGGCAGGCCAAGCCTTATGGCTAGGATATTCACCCTTATCAGCTAGGGTCCATGATATATATTGTGCACAATACCGACGATATTTATCCACTGTCCCGTTGGTAAGGTAGCTCTTTCTAATCAACATATAATGAAGCAATAAAATCATTAAATTTGGAAATGAATCAATAAGTACCAATAGGAATCAAGAGACTCTTTAATGATAAAATGGTTTACAAATTTAACATTCAGTATCATTATACAATTACATATAAGCAATGGAAGCTAGAAATAGAATAGCAATAAGTATGGCAATCAAGTATGGGTTGGATAACAAAGTGGTCATTCAATATTGGCTAGCCAACTCGCTGACGACGATGGCATTGGCTTGGTAGGCCTATGAAAATCTCATTGTGTCATTTTATCGAACACTTGGTGTGCAACTTTCATAAGGTATTTTGATTAGGTTTTGGTGCAATACCAACAATGCCCAAGTATCAAGCAACAAGTTCACAATATGGACAATACAATAGGTTAATGAAATCCAACAATCAACAATACATAATAAATCAAATAAGGCTTGGAATTCAAGGGAAATTCAAGCAAAAACTCAAAGGAACAAGGCTAGTTAGGTTCGTCCAAAACATGGCCAAATGAGAATGGATTCCATTATTCAAAATAAGACTTTAGGCATGTAATATGATGTATATTAAACTCACCTAAGTTTTCAAATTGCCAAATACAACTTGATTCTTCAAATTCCTCAAAATAGGCAAAAATGACAATCTTGTTCTTTCTTTGATTCTACACCAAAACTACTACAAAATTAGCTTCCAATGGATACAATTAAGCATAATCTAACTCACTTATGAATTATGGAAGCTAATTCTAGGGTTTGGTTAGAAACATAACCTAATTAGGGTTTGAAAATTAGGAATTCCATGAATTTGAATTAATTGATGCAATCTAATGCTAAACCCATCTAATTCAACATCTAAACACTTAATTAACTTAAAGAAATGAAGAAATCATCAAGTTATCTTAAAAGGATGGAGTGGCCGAAATCTTCAAGGTGGAATTTATTGGTTTCCTTTGATTTTTTGGTGAGAAATGGATGAAATTAGGTTAAACAAGGTTTGAATTCAAGTTTTCTATGATTTCTTTCACAAATTTGCCTGAAATTTGGTGGAGTATGGCAAGATGAGGTTCGGCGAAAGAAGAAGAAAGGAAGAAGAAGAGAAAAAATGGTGGAAAATGACTAAGTATTGATATTTATAGATGGAAAGTTATGGAAATTAAGTTTTCCTCTCCAAAACTTTCATTATTTCTACTTTTGACCCAAAAGCATTCTGTAACTAATTATGTCAATTATGTTCATTTTTAGATTTCAAAGTAGGGAGCGAATAAGCTTATTTTTAGCTGTAGTTTTATAACTTTTGGAATAATTTTGGGTCCTAGACAGTAAGTTTTCCAAAATATCCTTGAAATTTCACTTATTTACGATTTTGTCATTCTATTGATTTTTCATCATTCTTAATACTTCTCCATACTTTCTTCATATCATTAACTATCATTATTCTTGATCTTTTATTACCCATGTAACTGAGAGAAATAATCTTAAATTTTGTACTATATGAAATCCTTAAATTGAACAATTACTACTAATACTATAAGTCCGGTACTTAATGAAACTGTTTGATAACCGTAACAAAATATCAAGTTATTACACTATAACATGGTGGATCTTTAAGTAATGCAACTTCAGATATATTAAGCTTTAATTTTTGTTCCTTTGGAGTTGTTATAGTCTTGATCCTAAAAACCCAATGTCACCAATAATTTCCAAATTGTATATGTAACAACTTAGTCATTTGACCAACTAGCTTGAGGTGTTAGGTTAAACTAGCATGTCAATAAGTAATTGACGAAATCACATTGAAAATATATGAAAATGGAAAGCGGTTTATAAGGTCCAACTAGTTACTATTAATATAACTTGTGTTAATCATTTTAGGTCTAGGTTGAGCCATAAAACAATAGGTTATTTAGAGTTAGTTTCGAGCGGGACCATTATAAATAGTATCAAAGACTTCTTGGGGTCAAATTGTGTGGAGCTTATGAGACCAAAGGGAAAGAACTATCCGTGAAGCAAAGCACGAGATAGAGCCACCCAAGGCACTAGCGAATCACAATACCAAGTTTAATCAGGGTTAGACTAGTGACATAAGTCCAGTTATAAAAATGTGAACCATTTTAGCTGCAACGAGGACGTCGCAACCCAAAGGTAGGGATAAAAGTAACTGCCTAATTAGGTGACCTACTAAATTGAGGTGCTAAGTTAAACTAGCACGTCAACAAACATCTCATGAAAGTATATGAAAATGGAAAGCGATTTATAAGATCCAGTTAGTTACTATCAATATAATTTGGGTTAACGTTTAGGCTAAGGTTGAGCAATAAAATAACAGATTATTTGAAGTCAGTTTTGAACTGGACAGTTACATTATTTTTGTTGTAAAAGATATATCTTGCTTAGAGCGAGCAACCTCTATACTCAAGAAGTATTTTAAAGGACCCAAATCCTTGATATAAAATTTAGTGTTGAGATAGGATTTCAAAGCTTAAATGGCAGCACTATCATTTTTTGTAAGTACAATGTCATCCACATAAATTAGAATAAATAATTGAGAATATTTTGAACTTGAAAAAAAAAAAGGTGAGTAATCAGCTCGGGATTGTGGGAAACCAATTGAAAAAAGAATTTTTGAAACTAATTTCGACCAACTTGTTTAAGGCCATGTAATCATTTATTTAACTTATAAACTTGACTACTTTCAAATAATCATTTGTTTAAGGCGATATAATCAGAGACAGGCAGAATGAAAAGTGGAGTTGGAAAACAGGAGAAACTAGAACCTGAAATTTTATTCCAATTTATTTCTGTTACTGAATTAGAAAGTCATAAAACTTCCTACGAGTTCTTTTACTCCCGGTACTAATTTAAGTATCAGAGGACTTTTTCAAGCCAAAGGCTTAGCTTCCTCTCTTCTTTAGGTTGTCTTGTAGGCCATATCTCATTTCCTAGAGATTTTGGTCTAACACTTCATCAAACGAGAGCTTACCATTAATCCTTAGTCATGCCCAAGTAAAACCAGTAATGGTAACATAATTAAATCAAGAGTAATTTTATAATTTTCAAAATATAAGGAAGAATTTATGATTTTTATATGGGGGAAATGCAACTCGTTTCTTCAATATACTTAAATAACAAATTAATATTTAACCAAACAATCAAATTGAAGTTATTTTTTTTTTTATATAAGTAAAAGCCATATTGGTTCATTGTATGTTAAAATAAAAATAAATTGCCCATGATTTAATATCATTTGGTCACTATTTTTTCTAAATGAGAATAAAATATTATTTTTAATATTTTAATGGATAGAATATAAATACAAACAAAATTTTAAATTAAAATTTAATAATCAAAATTTAAAAAGTAATAATATTACAAACTTGCGTATGATATGAAATAAATAAATATATGTTGCCCCAAATAAATTGTATCTTTTATTAGTGTATTGGATAAGAAGAATTACAAAATTTAAAAAATTAAAAATATTCAATAATAAATTTTATAAATTTTACAAAAATCAAGAGTATTCGTCATAATTTTAAAGACTTTAAAAAATTTATGGAAGTCTATGATATTAAATTATAAATTTTGTAAAGTTTATAAGGTTACGCTAGGTAGCCTAAAATTGAAATTGGAATAATATTTCACAATTTACTTAGAATTAGAATTAGAATTTTATCAATAATTATCACAATTTTATAAAATTATAATATAACTACAAATGTATCTGTATAATTCTTATCTCAACCCATGAAAATTATAATTTTACAATTACCTAGGGATGACAACGGATTGAGTTTGCGGCGAGTTTCGCAAAATTCGAACCCGATCCATTTAACAATAGAAATATCCACCCCGACACTTGCCCCGCTTCGGGTTGGGATGAGGGGTAATGGGATGTATCAGACCGGGTTAGATATATCCGTTTATATATTTTTATATTTTTTCTTTAAAAATATATATATTTATTTATGTATTTATTTAAATATCCATACAATATAATTTATATTTCATATAAAAATAACTATAAATTAAAAAATAAAAATATATATAATATATATAATCGGGTAGGATTCCGACAAGTATTACCATTACTTGAAGTCGACCCGACCAAATACGGATATAAAATTATAATACCTATCTTTTTAAATTACTTTTAAAGTTATATTTACTCAAGAAATAATAATATTTTAATGGTATTTAAAGAATATAAAAATATTTTTAGATTTATAATCTTTTATTTCAAAGAAATAATTAATTATTTAAAAATTAAAGGAAATTATTGTTTTTAAGGTTTGATTTTGAATTTCTAGATTTAAAAAATTTTGGGTGTTATTTTATAGTAATACTTAATTAAGAATTACTAATTATTTATGAAATTATTTATTTAGCTAATTGAAAAAAAATATTTTAAGCATTATTCATTTCTTTATTATTCATGACTAGTTTTTTATAATTATTGTATTAATTTTAT
Organism: Aleurites moluccanus; assembly: GCA_948193065.1. Classification (NCBI taxonomy): domain Eukaryota; kingdom Viridiplantae; phylum Streptophyta; class Magnoliopsida; order Malpighiales; family Euphorbiaceae; genus Aleurites; species Aleurites moluccanus. Next base: position 42,369 of record CANXYC010649526.1, on the reverse strand, counting down.
TATTATGTATTGTTATTCATTTAATTTTGTAATTGTCTATTTATATAGTTAGATTAAATATTTTTATTATTAGAAAAAATCAATTGATTAGTTAAAATATTATTCTTATTATTATTATTATGTTTTTTTGGGAGAATCTAGAACCCTCTAGATTTTTTCTTAAAAACACAAATTAAGTTATATATATATATATATATATATATATATATATATATATATATATATATATATATATATATATATAATTTCTGGTCAATTCTTCTCATTTCTTTATTGGTTGCCAGTGAAATGAAAAACTTTGGAAGTGTACCTTATAGCAATTTGACCTTGTGATTATCATAATTATCTCTACCAGGAAATGGAAATTATTTACTGTATCTACATTTTTGAAGTAATTTATTTTTGTTATTAATATTCAGTATAATTCTTGATTTAAAGAAATAAAAAAATTGAAATTTTGTTGTAATTATGTATGAACAAATCAGGGGTGAGAAAAAACCCGACAAAACTGAAAATTAAATCCAACTAAACTTAGTTTGGTCGGTTCGGTTGGATTTAATTAATTTTTAAAATTTTAATTAATTTGGTTTGGTTCAATTTTTTTTAAAAGAAAATCAAAATAATCAAACCGACTGAAATATATATAAATATATTTTTTAATAATTTTATATTTATTTTATTTAAAAAACTGAAATAACTGAATAATTAAACTGAAATATATTAATTTGGTTTGATCTAAATTTTTTTTATTCTATTTAAAATTTGATTTAATTTTTAAAAATTATAATACAATTTATTTAATTTTTAAAATTTTTAATTTAATTTAAATCAAATCGAATAATCGTGTTGATTGTTTCCTTACACTTTCATCCTAATTTATTCTGAAAATCATAATGACTTAAGGATTAACCTACTTTAATTATTATTTTTTTTTTCAAAAAGACCAATATATTTTGAACTTCTAACATTTTAAAATATGAGATAAGTTATTAATTAATTATCGAACTACTTGTTTAATGACAGCTCGATCTATAATGATATTAATTATTAGCCTGACCTCTAAAATAAGCTCAATAACAGCTAATCAATATGGCTAACTCCATATGCAAATTAAAGAAGTGGGTTCGGCTAAGATATTTAATTAAATTTATTGCCTAATATTAATTGATGATTTAATAATGAAATTAAATATATGAATTAAATTTGAATTTTCTTTCTAATTTTTTATCTTATTTTTTATTTTATACCTCTTTTTATAAATCACATTATTTATAAAAAATTATTAATTATCAATATATTTAAAAATTAAAATATAATATAATACATAAAAAATAAAATATAAAATATGACAAATAATCCGACTTATTAGTAGGTTGCTATGAATAAAAACTGCATAATATATAGGGTTATTGGGTTAATTACATGTACATAATTAATCTCAATGGGCCCCACATAATTAATCAATTTCATGGCCAAAATAATGAAAATGATAAAAGGCAAAAGGGGAAGAAGGGACTTGTCAACTGTCATGTCAAATTTGTATGATATGTTTAATAATTTCAATTTGGAATGAAAATAGTCAATAATTAATTTATTCATATCATGCAATTTGGACTAAATGGATTAGGTTTGATTGGTTCTCAATAATATCATATTAGTATTATATAAGTTTAAGGTTTCATTAATATAGTTCCATATTTCAAATTGTACATTTATTTTTTAAACTATTTATTTTATATTATAGAATAAAATATTAATCAATAGCCCATAAATATATAGCTGGCAATTCAGGCAGGCCAAACTAAAATAATAATATAATAACATTTTTTTATTTAATTTCTGCCCAAACCTTCAATATGGAAGTTTAGCATATAGTCTCTTATTATTATTTTATTTTCTAAAGAAAATTTCAGATTCTGATTGAATCATACCCCCACTATCTTAAACAATTGTCAATAAATGAATCATAGTTGAGAACTTCAAAATTTAATGGTTCAAATTAAAAATTATCATCATTGAAACAACAAGTTTAACCATATCTATAATATAATTAATATATACAACTGTAGGAAGGGAAAAAAATATATTGATAGATGAAAACGTTCTTATTAATTATTTAAATTAAATATTTATTATTATTATTAGTACTACATAAGAAAATTTTATTATAGTACCAATTTAGATTTGTTTTATAATTTTTTTACAGGAACAACTCATCCATTAAATTTTATATTATCTATTAAATTTTAAAGATTTATTAAATTTTTCATATATAATTTTAATTAAAATTCAAACATAATATATTTTTTTATAATTTAGGTTAATTATATATCATGCTAATGGAAGTGCGACTTCAATTTTTTTATCTTATTATTATTATTTAAAATTAAAATTATTAGATTTGTTTATAATTTATTATAAAAAGAATCTATCCATCAAATTTTTATATTTTCTATCAAATTTTAAAGGTTTGTTGGAATTTTACATATTATTTGCCTTTAAATTTAAGTCTAATATTTTTTTTTCATAATTTAGTTTAATTATATATCATGTTAATAGAAGGTATGACTTCAATTTTTTTATTATCTTAAATTAAAATTTTTAGATATTTATCGTCATATGTAATTATATTATATTATTAAAAAAATCTATAATTGTCCAAAAATTAGAATTATGGTATTCAATTTTTGTGTTTCAAATTTAGTTTTATGTTTTATTTTTAATTCATCATCATTATTTAAAGATAATATTGTGATTTATATATAACTATGCTCAATATATTATTTTTATTATTTATTTAATTTTAGATATATTTTTAATTCAATAGAATTAATTATAGACATTTTAGAACAACAATATGTTAATTTATTATCTATTGATATATTTTATTTTACAAAAGTAAATTTCGATCCTATATAACTTTTTGTTGGAATATTAATTAGCAACTAAAATTTTATATTGTTATTATTATATTAATATTAATTAATTAAATAAAAATAAGAATTTTTTTATATCAATTTCTTGATATTATGTACAAATTTCAAATAAGACAAAAAGATATACTTATAATTATATATCTGAAGGATTTTATAAATATCAAATTAATTCGTAAGGTAATTTTTATATTTTTCCTAATTAATGTATTCATGTTAAAATTGTCGATATTATATTTTACATTTTTTATATATTATTTTCAATATATGAGTATTAATATTATACATAATTAATCTTAAAATTTGGTATTTGAAAAATTGAGTTTATTATTAAAAATTGAAATTATCTTGGCCATACGTATTAATGGTAAATCGTCCCCACAAAATAATTATAAAAAAATAAATATTAAAAATTGAATTGATTGTTGTTTTTATTACTTGCTATAACTTTGGATTGTATATTGTGAATCATATATTATTTATAAATATTTATAAGTTTTTTTTTTATGTAATCTAATTTAATAAATCATATATTATACTTAGTTTTTCTTTTATAAGGAAAGAAAATAACATGACTTATTTAATGAAAATTTGGATAATTTTTCAATCAATTTAATAATTTAAAATTACTCAAAGTTCTATTTATACCTATAAAACTTATATGATAATAATTGAGGAATTCCTGAATTATTAAATGAGGTATGTATGTGTTATATATATATATATTTTACAGTTTTGCTTACTTAAAAAAAAGGCAAACTTTTTTGTGGTCGGTTTAGAGGTAACAACAACTTGTATCCATTTTCTTAACAATGGGGTTTTTCCTGTTGGATTGAATGATAGTCTTATTGTTCTAATTCCTAAAATGCAGGATGTCCAAGTGACGGGAGATGTCAGACCTATTGCATTGTGCAATATTTTGTATAAATTTGTGGCTAAAATGTTAGTTAATAGGTTGGAGAGTATCCTGCAAAATATTTTCTCTGAGACTCAAAATGCATTTGTTCCGGAGAGGAGTATTTTTGATAATATAATGATAGCTTGTGAAGCTGGGCATTATTTGAAAAGAAGACGTCAGGGTAGAATTGGGTGGGCAGCGTTGAAGATTGACATATCCAAGAACTATGATAAACTTGATGTAATATTGTAGGGATTTAAGTGAATTATAACAGTAAATATTAAGTTAATTGAAAAATAAATAGGTCAGAATAATTTAAAAAAGTATAAAAAAATAATATTCAATGAAAATTTTTATCGAAAAATTTTAAGAGTGAAAATAAGTAGTGTTATCGGTAATCGAATTTTTATAATTTTTTTTATGAGGCTTTTTATTAAAATTGATGGAAGATATTTTTAATTAAAATCTTAAATTATCAAGGAAATAAATTAATGTGAATATAGTATTAAAGGTGATTGGAGATAAAGTAAAGTTAAAGAAAGTTAAAATTACAATTTTTAGAGTTTTTATCGGAATGAGTCCGGAATAAAAATTCTACAGCTATTGAGATTGATTAGTTAAATTGAATTGAGATATAATAAGAAATATAAAGTTTTGATAGGAATTAAATGGAAGGAATTTAAGAATTTAATTGAAAAAAATTATGGTCACAAATATAAATTAAGAAGATTTTGGGTCAAAATATAATCATCAAAAGTTATGGGACCCACCAAGTCAAAGTTCATTTTAATTCATAAAATCTAGAATTCTCCAAGTAAAAATCCTTGGAGTGGCTAGCCAAATGAATAAGTAAAAGAGAATTTTTATTGAAGATTTTTCCCACTAATTTATGAAAATTTGATAAATGTCCAAATTTTAGAATTTTTTCTATTTTTCAACCTTTCTATTAGTTTAGTATAAATAGGAAGAGAATGCTAGTCATTTGAAGAGCAATGGCCAAATCCTCTTGTCCAAAAAAACAAATCCCAAAAATACTTTCTCAATCATTTTTTAAGTAATTCAAATATCTAAGTTGAGAAAAGATTAGATAAAAAGAAGAAAGTTGATAAAGGAAAAATTAATGAACTTTTTATCATTGGTGGAGAAAAAAAAGAAAGAGATTCATCTGAGATAAAATTTTTAAACTCAATTCATTGATTTAATTTGTAGATATTTGGATAATGAATTGAATTAATTGAATTAAATAAATTAAAAATGAACTAGGGTTTAGAGGCATGCTGGAATCTATTTTGAAATGTAAATTTGTAACTAGAATTATGTGAACTTAATATATTAATTTAGGAAAGTGCAAAATATAAAAGTTGTATATATTTATGTTATTTAGATGTCTGTAAAAGGAATTTATGAAATTCATAGTGAATGAAGAGATGTTAAGTAAAAAATAGAGACTGACTAGGATGAAAGAATCAGTAAAAATGCTATGGTGTTTTTATTCTACAAACATTATATATTGAATTAGGAGAAGTGTTCAACAAGAAAATGTCACGACTCGGTTTTCCGAGCCGTATCGGTCCTAGAACACGGGAAATGCCAATGACGACTGGCACCCGTAGAACCCAGTACCATATGCACAAACTATAAACCTCAATTAATTATTCATTTATTAATTACCATTCATTATGCAATTCTGTTACTCATTCTGTTATCCTGTTAAACATTCTGCAGTTAGTTGTACATTCATATATAACATCAAAAACCATCATATAACTCAAAACATAGTTATCAATATGTCATTCATAATATTAATCTCCTAACTAACCCATACATACTCATGGAGCAGCTAAATAAAGAAACCTCAAGTATAATTACAGAAATCCAGATTTATACAAGATAAACTGCAGCAGAAATCTATGGAAGACAGATGTCGGGATTCTACAACTTACTCCTATCCTGAAATGGGGTAAACAAACAAAAAGGTGAATATGAAAGATACTCAGTTAATTTATATGCATCGCAATAAATAATAGGTATAATTAAATAATGGTTTCAATCAAAGAAATAACAGAATACAAGATGATTGTCAAGGTACAGTAAACCAAAGAAATATCATATATAAACTCGGTTACATATGGAAAGGCAGATAATGAGACGGACTGTATAAAAAGAAATCATATAGTCACCAAACAAATCAAATATCACTGGACCATGTAGGTCACTAGTATCATATCAATCAATATCACTGGACCATATAGGTCACCAGTATCATATAAGCATAAGGCTGATCAGGCCCTATGGCCAAGATCATAACCCCTCCTAGCTAGGGTATAAATATACAATGTGCACAAGGTCGACAGTATTTCCCCACTCCCCTGTCGAATTGGAAGTTCTGCCAAACCATAATAGGGTCAAAAGCAAGGGATACCATAAGCAACAATGGCATCCGGATATCAATCAATCAATGATAATCGGTTCGGTATCAATCAATCAATATTCAATAAACTCAATTACAATGTCAAAGGTAATATACAATTAATAAAATCAAGTGTGATAATAAGATAAAGCAAGGAACAAGAGTGGGTTTGGTGGCCAAAACCAATAGGTCAATTGGCATACCATTATCGCCAACGACAATGGTATTCAATTGGTAGGCCTATGGTATGCAAACCACTAAGCCAATGACAAATAAACTAGGCAAATTATCAAACACAAGGTAACATACAATGACAAGCCAATAGGTTAGGGTTCGGAGCAAAATTGGTTTGCCGGTTCAATACAATAACAAGGTAAACACAAAGGCGTCAAAAGCAAGATTAAACAACATTAAATTACGGTCAAATTGGCAAGGAAACTCAAGTAAGAACCAAACAAATACAAAGGCAATTTAGACAAAAATGGGTTCGACTACTTTAGGGATTTTGCCAAAAGATGCAATTCAACAATTTAATGATTCAAACATGTTAATTGATGCAATGTAAACTCACCTAAGCTTTACAATTGCCAATGCAATAGCTAATTTCCACCAATTCTCCAAAATCTCCAAATTGAGTAAACTTTGAAAACTCAATTCCTTCAATCGACAATTTCACATCAAATTAACCATCAATTAGTTGTTCATTCCTATCCAATTGAATATTTCTAACATCAATTTGATATTTCTAACACTAATTCAACATCTCATTCTTTACAACTTCAAATTCAACATTCAAATTGCAATTAATTTCAATTATGGATAATCTAATGCAATTAAACTAATTACCTATTCAATTCAACCTAAATAATCACTAAAACATTAATCAAACTAAATAAATGAACTATTTTACCTCTAAGCTCTTTCATGGCCGAAATATCAAAGCAATGGGCCTCCCAATTCTTTGCTCCAATCAACAAATTAAGGCTAGAATTGAGTTAAGCTAATTGAGTAGATATGTTTTCTATCAAATTTTGTTGAATTTGGTTAAGAAATGAAGAAATTATGAATTAAAGGAAATGAATGGTGAAGAAACGGCAATGGAAGAACAAAAATTGGAGAAGAAGAGCTGCTGCATCCGTGAATTTTACAGCCCATATAAGACAAAAATGAGTGCCAAATTATAACTTAATCCCTCAAGTTTTAATTTTTGCATTTTGGTCATTAAATCTTCTGAAATTTATTCCGAAAGTTCTGTTAAGATTTTGATACCAGTGTAAAAAGGAAATATGCTTATTTTAATTTATGCTTATTTTAATTTATCTTATTTATAAAAATAGTTCTGGAGTCATTCTGTAACTCCGACTGATCCATTTTCACTATTCACCTTGAATTCCCTTTATTTATCAAAATGCCATTCTTTACTTTTCAGTGTTTCTAAATGATTTTCACTTCTTTCTTTTTACCAAAATTACACATAAATTATGGTCATATTTTATCCCCAAGCAAAATTTAGAAATTCTTTTGTTGACCAGACTGCTAATTTCTCTGCAGTGTCCCGACACCGCCAGTTTCCAAAAAAGTGTCAAATTTACTTTCTAACTGTGTTTTTAAAATTATTTTCCATCAATTCAAGAGTAATGGACCACATACTGAGAATTTATTCATGTACATGAGTTAGGAATTTATAGGGTATTACAGAAAAGCAAAACATAAAAGTTGTAGATATTTATGTTATTTAGATGTTTGTAAAAGGAATTTATGAAATTCGTAGTGAAGGAAGAGATATTAAGTAAAAAATAGAGACTGACCAGGATGAAAGAATCAGTAAAAAGGCTATTGTATTTTTATTCTACAAACATTATATATTGAATTAGGAGAAGTGTTCAATAAGAAAAGTATTTATTTATATCTTATCCAGAGGTCTGTAAAAGGGTTTTATCATTGGATTTGTATGTTGAGAGATATTAAGCTATAAGTTTTACCTGTCCAGATTGACAGACAAACAAGAAATGGTTATTGTGTTCTGTTGACATGAGAACCTTATAATATGAATATGGAAAATGTTAAATATGAAAAATGTTTATTTATATGTTAACTAAGTGACTGTAAAATAGTTTTGTTTTTGAATGAACACGGACTGAGTTATAGGTATATAAATTGAGTCTACCCGAATATGAACTGCAGGATAATAAGTATAATTTTGACGAATTATTGAGAATGGTGCAGTAATCAGATTGACCTGAAATTTTACTAGGTAGTAGTCTCATATGTCTAATTTAAGTATAATAGAATAATTAAAGCAATTGGATAAACGTAGAGAGAAATATGGTTAAAAGAACACATACTGTCAATAAGGGTTTTTCTAGATAAGTAAACTATAGAAACAAAGGATTTTAGAAATTTCTTGAATATAAGTATAATTAATGTAATTTCATGTTAATTGGTATCTAAATTGAGATTAATTGAATGTGTAGTATCAAATGATTAATGAAGATGAAGAGGAGACTATAAATGCTATATCATTGGATTAAAGAGATAGAAGTTAAAAATGTGAAGTTTAAAGGCTAAAGTGAGTCATAAATATGTTATTATGCATATTGTAACCATTCTTTGAATTTTTAAATCCATTTGCTTATTATCATCATTTGTATCAAAACCTTTTTCTTTGTTAACCAATGACTGTTATTTGGTATTCCCTACATAAAAATCATACTATGTGATCATAAGTATTGAACCATAAATTGCTCAATATTTGATGACATGACAAAACTATATAATCGATGGGGTAGTGGTTAAGTACCATCAACATTGTGCACAATGAATACTTTTTACTGAGACCCTTGCTAGGAAGGAGCTAATGTCATAGCCATAAGATCTAATCAACTTTATGTATTTCACAAGTTATTTCACGAGTTATTTCATGAGGCCATGTATTTGTAATGGTCATGTTTATTTGAACTACTGAGTCATTGATATATGTGACCCAAATTAATATTATTTGTTTCATTGATTGATTACGTAACCTTGTGTATAATAATATGTTTATACTCATTATGTGGTTATTTATTATTTTTTAGGAAAGAGTAAATAAAAGTTGTTTTCAAGTCAGTTTCTTTTCAGTACTTTTTCCGTACTTGGGACATTGAGGATTTTAATGTAATTAGTATTTATGGAGTCATATGTATAAACTCTTAGAGCTCTATGGGGTACAACTCGAGACATATACAATTATGTTTATTTTATATTTTTGTAGTATCTAATAAGTGTATGTATATATTATATGATAACTGACATATGAGATAATACTGAAAATTTAATTAGTGACTTAATACATTTTGATATATATATGATAATTAGTAATGAAAATAGTAACGATAATGAAAGGGTTAAATATGAATAAGCTAGTGAGACACGACATAAAAAAAAATATAGAAATATTATGTGTCTTTTAATATTGTAGAGTTGAGATTATAAGAATGATGATATATTGAGAATATTTTCCATACAGGTTAAGAATTTTAGGAAATTATTGAAATATTGAGTTGGATATTATTCATGTTGGGAATTATTATAAAAAAACAAAAGATACTCTGTTAAAATTTCTACAAGATTATTAATTATTAAAAGAATTTGAACGTTAATGAATGATTTTAAATTTGAATAATTTATGAATTTCTGGTGAATGGGCTTTCTTCTAGCCATGTTTTCAAAACTGTGATTTAGCCAGAGGTGGGTTAGTTTGATTATGCATTGTGTCTCTACTGTTTGCTATTCAGTTTTGCATGGTGGTAAGGAGTTGGGGCCAATTATTCCTACTCGAGGCCTTCGTCAAGGTGACCCTTTGTCACCATATTTATTTATTCTTTATGCGGAGGGGCTTTATGCCTTATTAAAGCAGAGGGAATCTGTTGGTTTGATTTCGGGGTGCAAAATTGCTAAGGGTGCTCCCAGTAATTCACACTTATTCTTTGCGGATGATAGTCTGTTGTTTTATCAAAGCATCCGCTTCTGAAGCTATCTATGAAAACGCCTCAGGGCAGGCTATTAATTTTCACAAGTCAACTATTTTCTTCAGCTCTAATGTTTTTCATCAAGTTAGAAGGGAGCTCTGTGACTTTTTTCAGGTCTGTGTTGGTGATGTTCAAAGCAGGTATCTTGGCCTTCCCTCTTTAATTGGGAAGAAGAAGAAAGAGATCTTTGGATATATCAAAGAGAAATTTTGGCATCGGGTGCACGATTGGAAGAGGAAAGTGTTGTCCAAGTCTGGAAAGGAGGTTTTACTTAAATCTGTTGATCAGGCAGTGCCAAATTTTGCGATGAGTGTTTTTCTGATTCCTGTTACTATATGTGAAGAAATTGAGAAAATGCTCAACTCTTTCTGATGGGGCTTAGGTAGTTCTAGTAATGGTGGAATTCGTTGGATGAGCTAGGATCGCCTATGTGTTCCAAAGGGGGATGGAGGTATGTGCTCTCAGAAGCTTAGAGAGTTTAATTTGGCTCTTTTAGAAAAACATGGGTGGCGATTTTTAACTGATCCTAGTGCTTTAGTTACAAAGATTTATAAATCTAGATATTTTTCCCATTCCTCTTTCTTGGAAGCAAAGCTTGGGAGTAATCCTATTTATATATGATGTAACATCTTGGAAGCAAAGGGTTTGGCGGAGGAGGGAAACCGTATTACACTACAAGAAATCATGTATTTCGTGACAACTAAAATTATCACAAAAATTTAAAAATTGTCACGAAAATTTTTCAGTTACAATAAAAAATCGTCACGGTGTTGTGACTTAAAACCGTGTCACTAAAAATATTGAGTGGGGACTGGTCACTCAATATCAGTTTGGCATGAGCTTTGGATGCCTTCCCATAGCCGAGCGAAAATTTCCTCTTAGGTAGTTGATGATTTCTCCAATGCACAAGTTTCAGATTTGATTATTGTTGGAGCTGCTGCTTGGAACGAGGATTTGATTAAGTCTCTCTTCAATGAACAAGATTCAAATATTATTCTTCAAATTCCTCTAAGCTCTTGGGTTGTGGATGACACACGGTTCTGGATTCATGATTCAAAAGGGAGGTTTTCAGTTAAGAGTTGCTATTGTTTGCAGACATATCAATCGTCAATTTCTTCTCTCCCTCCCAATTCTGATTTTTGGAGGAAGATGTGGAATCTTAAAATACTAGCTAAAGTAAAAGATTGTATCTGGCGAGCTCCCCGAAACTGTTTGCCAACAGCTTCATTATTAATTTCGAACAGAGTGGAAGTGGATGCTGTGTGTCCTGTTTGTAGGGCTGAAATAGAAACTCCCTTCCATATTTGGGTGACTTGTGCTTTTGCCCATCATTGCTGGTCTATATATGCTGTAGGTATTTATCAAGGAATTGACAGTAGCTTGTTTGAGTGGTTGAAGGCTTTATTTGTATTGAAGAATATTGATCAATGTGGTCAGATTTTAATGTTGTTTTGGGCTATTTGGAAAGCTAGAAATTACTTGGTTTGGAAGGGTGTTCGTGAGAGCAGTTACCTAATTATTTTTTTTTTTAAAGGTGATTCAAAAATTTATCTGAACATATTAGTCATTCCGTATTTATCTGTTAATTTAAATCATATCTAATTTAGGTTTAGTTGAAAGTATAAATTTATTGACCCTTCAATTTTTTTTTAGGTTTAGTTGAAAGTATAAATTTATTGACCCTTCAATTTTTTTTTATACTTCATTTAAATAAATTTAAGTAAAATATTTAGAGTTGTTTTCAAATAAAAATTTGTTTCTATATTTAATCATATTTTGGCAATAAACAATACTGAATCTCAAGTAATAAAATGTGTATTATATGTATACGTAATTAATTCTAAATAAATAGCCATATAGTGAAACTGGTCATAACTAATGAAATGAGTTCTCTAGAAAGCAGTCAATTTGGTCAATTTTTATGGAAAAAATTTGGTTTTAATTTGAATAATTTGAAGTTTTGAACCGCATATACGTAGTCCAATTGAATGGATAAGATACTTTGAAAGAAGCTTTTGAGGATTAGCCCAAAGTCTTCACCTAGTAGTATAAGCTAACGGCACCCAACTTTTCTTCAATGGCTCCTTTTGTCGCAACCAACTGCATTTAGTAGTTTATTTAAGATTTTTACATGACAATAATTGGAAAAAAATTATATTTTGAATTATTTTAATATAGTAAAAATATTTTAATTAATCAAATATTAATTTAACCTACTAATCTAATTCAAAATCGTATAAAATTATTATATAATAAAAAGAGTCTGTACTTAATTTGGTGGAGTGATTTATAAGTGTCCGAAAATGGAACATGGATTTAAATTTTAGCAAATACGTTATATTTTAATTTTAATTGATTTCAATTAATTTTAAAATTAAAATTAAGTTGAATTAAATATTATAATAATAAAAAGAAATTATTAGATAGGATGAGAATATATTCTTTCTACTTATATAAAATAAATTTATTTAAATGTATCACCACTTTAATCATATTTTATATGAGTAGTATAGGAATAAATTCTCGTCCTACCTAATAATTTTCTAATAATGAAATAATTGAATCACTTATTAAAAATTTATTTTGAATATATGATTCATAAAATATAATTTTTTAATAAAAAATAAAAAATTGAAAGGGAAAAAAAGTCAAATTGTAATTCAAAAAGCAGTTTATAATTCAATGCCAACGAGCTCAAATTATTGAATGTTTGATATAGTAGGTTTGTGGTTTAATTTCGCAAGTCACAACCCCTCTACATACATATGATAGGTTAGTTTACACAAGTTAGAGCTGCCTTAACATTTACGATACATATATATCTTCCTTTTCTCTTTTGTGAATAACCTATTAATTATCTATAGCTTTTTGGATTAGGGTTCTATTCAGAAGCAAAATTTTAGTTTCCAATCTAATTTCATTAAAGTAAATATTGTATTTAACAATAATAATCATACTAATTACTATCATTTTATACATCTTGATGTTAAAAGTATTAATTAATAATAAGTGTATATTTTTAATATTATATTGATAATATTAATAAATATTAACAATATGTTCAAATGTATATAATAATATTGCTAAAATCTTTTGGATAGGTAGATTTTTATATTAGATGACATTATTATTAATTTTTATTTTTATTTTTTTTGAGAAATTATATATTGAGAAGGGAGAATCAATCCTAAATTTATTGTCCAGAAAAATATATATTTATCATTAGATTATATCTCGATATATTTTATTTATTTTTATTAAAAAAGAGTATTTCTTATAATGCATTTTAGATATAGTAATCGTAGTGGAGCGACAGGAATCAAGTCAATACTATATACATAATTATAGAAGGGTTAAAAAAATATAAATATTTCATAACATAATAATTAATTTATTTATTTAAAATAAAAGTAGGTTTTTATATAATTTTATGACATTCATTTGAATAAATAATTATACTAAAAATATTAGAAATTATACTAATTTATTTGCAAGCATTAAGTATAAAAGAAGCGCATTAAGGATCGTATTATTATGAAGCTAATAACTTAACAGACACATTTAGATTTTATTAAAAGTTAGTACTTTATAATTATTAATTAGAGTCATAAAATTTGGTATCATCCAATCAATCATATAGATGAACCAGTAATTTTCAAATTTATGTTAATATATTATTTTTTTTATAATTATATAATATATAAATTTATTAGATTTTATTAATTTACGCCTCGAATCAAAGAGACTCATAAACCGTAAAATTCATTCAATACATATTTTCTATAAATGTTGGAATTCGAAATTTTATAATCTATTATTTTTTTTAGCAACCCATATGAACCGATGACCCAATCATTGACCTAATTTCTTATTTATGTGGCTAAAAGTTCAAAATATATATAATTAATGGAATTGGACCCAAGTTTTCAAGCTTCATTTTAGAATTGATTAATACCAATGACCAAACTATTCCAAGGTTTTGTCATTTTGATATCACTTGTAACCTTTCACCCTACTTATCAATATGCCAACATGGAATTTTCAAATAAAATTTTTTTGGGCAAGCACAATGAGAGTATTATTGATAAATCTTCCTGCATTGTGCTAAATTTTTAATTTTCTAGTTGGATGAAAAGTCTATTATTTATGTTCAAACTTCAGATTAATTTATTCACAAATTCAAAACATAACAAATTACTTTATTTCTGGTCTAATTTTAGAGTTTGACTATTTTAATCAATAATATTATTTAAAAATAAATTTATTTTTCAATCTAACATTATTAGAATTTTCTACTAAAAATTTTAAGTTTTTACTGGAAAAAATTTAATTACATCTGATGTATATGTTAATAAAACAGTTATATATGGATATAAAGAGAATATGTATTGTTGTCCATATAGTTAATAAAAAATGAATATATTCATGATAAAATTTTAAAATACCAATTAGTTATTGGCTTGATGTATATAAAGATAAATACAAAAAGAATAGCTAAGAATCTTCTTATATTAATTTCATTGCCATTGCATCAAGTTTTGTTATAGTAGTTATTTTGCTTTCCTTTGAAGTAAGTGAAGTAATTGCACTAACTAACAACTCTCCCATTTCTTCTTTTTACTACAGTCCTTGTTGTCCCCTCAATGCTCATCCAAAGTTTGGTCCCCTAGCTACTATCCAATATGAATTACATTAACTTTTTTTTAATATTCTCTTTCTTATCATTAGGAGGTAGGCAAAAGGTAATTAGTTGAATATTAATGTACTACTCGAAGATAACTTCGTAAGACATATACGACCTAATTAATTAGTTTTATTAATCATCTAATTTCAATAGATAATTTTTAAAATTAACACTTTTAAAGTTATATAAACTCTAACATTTATAAAAATCTTATCGATTTTTTAATCATTGTATTTCTATAAGTTTCATCTTAAATTTATACATACTAATACATATAATATTTTTATTTTTAAATAATTATGTGAATATTTAATTATTTGACAGATTATATAGGCATTATTGTTATTAAAATGATTGTGTGGCATCAGGAATATATATTGGATTGTATCATATATTGAATTAAGACATTAACTCAAATTGCTAGTTCAAATTTGTAAAAAAAAAATTAATTGAGTTATTTATATCTTTTATCATCTAACAGTTATTATATTCAATATGCAAATATTTTCATACTATTTTATACTATAATTTTAGAACTCCATATTATTATTATTTCGGTTATATGTATTTTATATAATATGGTAAGTTGTATGGTTTTATTACAATTTATTGGGTTTGGATATAGATTAACTTCCATGTTATAGATGTTATTATATTCTATTCAGGAGGTTGATGCTGATGATAATAATGATTTGATATGATTGAAATTTGAAATAATAGACTGAGGGGTAATATTATGATGTTTTGCATCAATTCTATTTAATAGATGAGTTAATAATTTTTCATTTTTATTTTATAATTACAATTTTTATATTTTAACTTATAATCTAGTCAATAGTTGAATTTATTACGAATTTTAAAAATTTTATTTTTTTTAATTTTTAATATCACTCAAGTGCCTTTAGATTTAGATCGTAATAAATATATCATATATTTTTGTGATAATTGATCCAATTTTAATAACATATAAACTATATCTTTGTGATAAAAATTCAATTTTAGTAAAATATTGATCAGATCATACAATTTCTTATGAATAACATTTACATAAAACCTAAAAACATTTACGATTTCTTATAGCACAAAAGGAAGAATAATTCATCAAAATTGTACTTTTTTTCCCTTAAATTGAAATTTGAATACCTAATTCCAAATTACCTAAATACCTAATTGCTTATTGAGTTGAGAAACAGATCAAAAAATAAAAAATATATTTTTATCCAGAGATAAATTTATAAATTTTATATTTTACGTTATTTATTAAAATATAAATTTATATCTTTACTAAAAAAAAAATATAATTTGCAAGGTCAAAATAAATAAATAAAGTGAAATTTCCTCATACTATACATATATATAGTTATGATTTATAGTAAAATATTAAAATAATTAAAACACTGAATTAATTCATTGAACAATAAAAATTTATTTAAGGACAAAAATATAAATAAATAAATAAAATCTAAAAGTAAATTTTTTAAAGTTATGCTAACAGAAACAATATTCAGAAGAAAAAATATTAAATTAATAATTATGCTATTAATTCACTGCATAGACTAGAGGCGGTACTACTTGGTAGCTTGAGATACATGACCCCAAAACTTTTCAAAATTTATTTTTATACTGACATAATTTTAGTATATTTTTAAAAATATATCATATTAGTCTCCTCAAAATTTTAAATTTTTTATTTTAAATTATACATGTTTTTAAAATATATATATTTAACCCCTTCAAATTTTTTAAATTTTATTTATTACATATATATTTTATAATTTTTTTAAAATAAATATAAATTACAATAAATTTTAAAATTTTATTTATTATCAATGTAAATATATAAAATAATAATAATACAAAAAATTTAAATTTTTTTTGTATTAACCATACAAACTTATAAATTTTTTCTTCTATGATTATTTTTAGCCCCAACTCTTGTAGCCTATTTCTGCTCCTGTTGCACACATTTACTAAAGCAAAGACAAGATCCCACTAAAATCTCTAGTTTCTGTAGTTAATTGGTGTAATTAATATAATTAAATTAGGTATGATTTTTTTTAAAAAAAATTAAATAAAGATATAGTAATGTGTTAATATTCAACTGATTTGTTACTCCAACTAAAAATTTTAGTTGGAATGATAGTGGTATCATATAAGTTCTCATAGACTTGGAGTCACCAGTAGTGCCCATTCTACAGAAGATTTAGTGCAGTTCTCTCTCTTTAAATGCCATGCATAGAGAAGCTTCAAGCTTTCCTTTTTTTTTTTTTACAATTCTCTAATATCGTAATTTTTTTATTATTATACAAAACAAAGAAAGATATTGCTATACAATTAAAGCCTGTCTAGATGTGAAAATACAAAGAAAAAGGGTTGATCTTGGCCACAACTATTATATAAGGCAACTATTATCTGCGAGAAGTGTTGTTCTAAATTCCGCCTTATTCCATGAGATAGCAAGAAGAACTTCTGCAACCTTCTTTTTTTGACACTATATTTTGGCTCTATCCTTCGAAAAGGAACATCGGCTCCAACAATTCTCTCTATAAGGCAGACTAACTGATTATTTATATCAGTTAATGAACCGTCTCAATGTAAAAAAAAAAAATGCATGTTGATTGGTTGATTGAAATTTTAAGCTGGAGATGAGAAGTTAGACTAGAAACAATCGGTGAAAAAATTAATATTAATAAAATATGAATGTTGATGTTCATTCTTAAGTAACATCAATAATACTTATTACTATGTTCACAGGCTAAAAGTTGGTTTGATTTAAAGGTTGTGGTCAGTTATTGGTTGCTAACCATCAATGGCTAATTGTTGATGGGTAGTAGTTGGAGGACTAAACTTTTAACGTTTTAATTTAAATTATTGACTGTTGAATTTTAATATCTATAAAACTGATCTTTTATTCTAGTAATAATGTAGATCCAACCTAAACAGAAGATCAAAATTCATATCTCCTTCTCTTATCTTATTTATATATAACTTTTGTTACTAAATCAAATTATCAATAATGATTTCCCTCAAAAAAAAAAAATTATGAATTATGATAGATGATGGTTTATTAAATTAATGGAACAACATTTAACAACCAAGTTACAAGTTTGAACTAAAATTTTGTTTTAGTTAAAGAATTAATTTAAAATAATCAACCCATTAGCCATGATAAAAAATAAGCCAATAGCAATTTCATAGGAGATCTTAGTTCTGTAAGAAGATCTGCGAACATGGTAGCTCTGGAACTGTAAATTCAATGTCAGATGCTATAGTGTGGGATCGTGTTCTCCCGCTCTTTATTTTTTATGCTTTGTTTTTTAATTATGTTTCTTAATGAAAGTGTTCTTATTTTTCAAAAAAAAAAAACATTTAATATATTTTTCAACGTGAATTAAATATTTAAAGAACAAAAACTTCTTTAATTAAACATCATTTAACGAATCAAATGAGTTTATTAAAATAATCAACGTATAACTTATTTCTTAAAAATATCAATGTATAACTGATTTCTTAAAAATATCATTTAAATTGCACATTGAAATAGAATATAATAATAAATATATATTTTTTGATTAATAGATTCCAAATCTATTCAATCTTTCCAATACTATAAAAAAAATATCATTTAAGTTTATATATATAAGTGCATTTTATAAATCTTTTAATTATGTAGATCCTCTCCATAATTAACATTCTATTTATTTATTTATTTTTAGAAAGTTTTGATATTTTTTTATGAATTTTAGAAAAATTATATAATAGAGCAGTAATTTCAACTAGACATTCTATTTGGAATGATAAGCTAATAAAATAATAATATGTAATATAATAATTAGAAGATAAATTTTCAACATCTAATAAAATTTCTCACGTCATTAATGAATTCTAAATTATTATACCATATATTATTATTCAATTGATTTGTCATTTAAACGTAGCAGAATCCTTTTAAGAATTTGTTGATTCTAAATGAATATCAGACTAATAGGTATCAAAATTCATTGATTCAAAAAAGAATATCGAAAATTTGAAGAAATAACTTTCAAACAGAAATGTTATTTTTAATTCAAATCCAAACTCTCTCAATTTTAAGATTTACATAACTATATATATGATATAACTTTCAGAAAACTCTAAAATATAATATGGTAATTTATTCTAAAAAAGAAACAAATCATCAGATTTACATAAATAAGAAAATAAATCAAAACTAGCTTAAATAGAGAAATAAATCAAAACTAATATAATATCTTAAATAATGCCTAAAAATAAGTTTATTATTAAAAATAATTAAGGAAAATAAAAATACCAAAAATATACAAATACAAATATGGAAAACACCTAACCTTGTTGATCTCCATAATTTTTTTTTGGGTAGAGAAATTTCGTCCTCGAATTTGCAGCAACATTATCTTTAAAAAAATCTTTAGATAAAAAAATTCTATATTAAAAACACATGGTCATAAAATAGTAATAAAAAATGTGAAACTTTTCAATTTTCCTTATAATTCACATTCAATCTGTCAAATAACTTTGCATATAAATTTCAATTAAATTTTTTTTTTTATAACTTGAGAATTAGATGCAGTAAAAAAATTAATGAAAAGTGAATCTTTATAATAATATTCTTCTTTTTTATGAATTTATTTTATGATCTGCTGTGATTTCCCGATATTATTATGATTTTTAATAGATGATGAAATTATTATAGTAGATAATGATATTTTTTCATTAGAATAATCATCAAATAATGCAGGTAAATTCCAATTGACAATTGACATTGTTTTTGAGGCATAGAGATTAAATATTGATCTCTCAAAAGTTCATTCACCAATTGGATTAAATAATCGATCATTTGTATTATACGTTCCTCCATATAATTCATGATACGTTGAACCATCTGCATTGTTGTGTCACGGTAATAAATCTCATCTACAGGTATAGTATAACGTCCTCTTCTTAGTGACATAGTTTTCAAGGAACGAGTTCAAATTCTGATACCAACTGACGTAGCCAAAGCCTCTAAGAGTATGTTGATTCTAAATGAATACCAGACTAATATACATCAAAATTCGTTGATTAAAAAAAATACCAAAAATTGAAAAAAATAACTTTCAAATATAAATATTATTTTTAATTCAAATCTAAACTCTCTCAACCCTAAGATTTACATAACTATATATAGGAAATAATTTTCAAAAAATAGTAAAATATAATATGGTAATTTATTTCTAAAAGGAAACAAATCATCAGATTTATATAAATAAAGAAATAAATCAAAATTAACTTAAATAGATAAACAAATTAAAACTAATATAATATCTTAAATAACGTTTAAAAATAAATTTCTTATTAAAAATAATTAAGAAAAATAAAAATACTAAAAATATATAAATATAAATATAAAAATTGCCAAATCTTATTAATCTCCATCACATTTTAAATAAAATATTTAATTGAAATCACCGTTATGTTATATAATTTTTCTGAATTTTGAGTATTTAAAAGGGTAAACAAAATATTCATCTATTAATTATATGTTGATATATGCTAGCTGAATGGCGTTTATGATTGAGAGAACTCATGTTAGGAATTTATAGTGATCATAATTCAAAAAGAGACACCCAAAGGAAAAAAAAAAAAGGAATAAAAAATAAACTAACCAAGCATGATCCTACGCCAATCCATAAAATAGCTAATATACACAACACAAAAAGATGCAAAGGTTACCTAAAAGTGGAAAAAGTTAAATACCAAATGCATATGATTCTCCTTCCCTTTTCATTTCATGTCCATTTTGCTTCCTTGGTTGACTAGTTTAGAGCTTTTTATTTAGTAGGACTTTACTTAAGTGATTGGATGCAAAACTGAAATCTTAAATTTTAGAGGAGCTAGATTCAATTTATGTCGAGTTTGAATTTTCTTTAATATTTAATATAATTATTATTCAATTATTAAAAAATTTATATATTTTGAAGTATAACATTTTTCTAAGAAATATTATATATAATATAAATATTAATTATTAGTGTATGAAATATTAAAATCACTATTATATCAAATAATATAATTCAATATGAAGTAGATACGAAATTAAAAATTTAATTTTGTATAGATAAAGAAAATTTTTTTATATAAAAAATTAGACTTATATAGACTGAAAATATTTTTATATATAAAAAATTTGGATTTGTATGGGTTAAATATAAATTTTTCTATAATAAATTTAAAAATTTCAATATACAAATTTTCAACAATTAAATTTTAATCTGTGTGGAAATGTATATAATCAAATTAATATATTATATGATGTAATTAGTGCTCTTCAAGTAAATTAAGCACTATTTTAATCTCGGAGTCTCTCTACCTAGGGCATTCATGCCAGCTGTGTCCCTCTTAGTGTCTTGCTCAAGGACTTGTGTCCTATTGCCACATGTCAAGAAGTGCCCTTAAATAAAGCACCAAATAGGTACATATTGACTGGTCAAATTCTATAACCAACAAACTGTTAATTGTCTCCTCTTTATCAAAGTTAATATCAATCAAAGGGTTAAGAACTTAGAAGTATGTTCATATTAAGTATTCAGACATTTCAAAGATGTGATATTTTTGTAGATCATGAAAACTACCTAAAAGCGATGGAGTAGTCACAGATCTAATTAACTGGGGACCGTCCGATTAACCTTGGCCCACCTTTCCTCATCTGCTAAAGATAGGATGCAGATGCGTCATATATTATACTTTCTTTTGTATTTTTTTCCAACATACGAAGACCTACTCAATTGGACCGTCTTTCAGCAATATATATTATTAATAATAATAACTAAACAGAAAAAATTATAAAATCTTAAATTTTTTTAAACTCTACTTCTTTTTTTTTAGCATATAATTATATTAAACTGATTTATAAGTGATAACCGTTAAATAATTAAATAATTATTATTTATAAAAAATTTATTTTAAATTTTTTTTTGAAAAATTTAAATAATTAATAATAATTTTACTAAATAATTACAGTAATAAACATAATTTGAACTTTTTATCTTTTGATATTCATTTTTTTTAATATAATTTTAAAACTTTAAATTTTAAATTAATGATACCTAATATTTAAATTTCACATCGAAATCTTTTTAATGTAGTTAAAAACGAGTAAACGCACGCAGAGGTGGCGCGTGAGTTGAAGTACAAAATACGTTTTTGGTAATTCAGAAATTACGAGTACCAATTACGAAACATTAGGAAAGTGAGAAGTCTGCTTTTCTGAATTTTATCTCTTCAGCTTTATTATTATTATTATTATAATTATTTTTCTTCCTTTTACTTTTGGGGTCTCGTGATACCTTCTACAAAACCTCTCCTTCTCTCTCACTTCACAAACCCCACATACAGTTCTCTGTGTTTCTCTCCTTTGTTTCTCATGGAATCGCGCCGGGAAACCACTTTTGGTTTTGGGGAAAACCGGCATCAGAAGCCACCCATCACACCCAGCATATAAAAACAAAACTATATATTTCAATCTTTTCATTTTGGTGTTATTCCAAAGGTAATATTGTGCAATGGCAGTTGTTTTTGACTCTGTTGCTGTTTCTTTTGTTTTGTTTCTGTTATTGATGAGTTATGGCCGAGTTTACTCCGAGCCCGTACAAGACAAGCAAGCTCTCCTTGCGTTTCTCTCTCAAATTCCTCACGCCAATCGGGTTCAGTGGAACTCATCTGATTCGGCTTGTAACTGGGTTGGAGTGGTGTGTGATGCCAACCAGTCCTCTGTGTACGAACTTCGCCTTCCTGGTGTGGGCCTTGTGGGTCGGATTCCACTCAATACACTGGGCAAGTTGAGTCAGCTCCGAGTTTTGAGTCTTCGGTCGAATCGTCTATCCGGCGAGATCCCCTCTGATTTCTCCAATCTTACCCATCTTCGCAGCCTTTATCTCCAAAACAACGAGTTTTCAGGTGATTTTCCACCGAGTTTGCCTGGGCTGGCTCGTCTAACCCGTTTAGATCTTTCCTCGAACAATTTCACTGGCTCAATCCCGTTTGCAGTGAACAAGTTGACCCATTTGACACGGCTTTTCTTACAGAACAATCAATTCTCTGGCACTTTACCAAGTATAAACCCATTAAATTTGGTTGACTTCAATGTATCAAACAACAATCTCAATGGTTCTATCCCTTCAGTTTTATCTAGATTCCCTGCATCCTCATTCGCCGGAAATTTAAATCTTTGCGGTGGCCCATTGCCGCCTTGCAGTCCATTTTTTCCTTCTCCAGCTCCATCCCCATCAGAAAACCCAGCTGAGACCCCAGTTCACAAAAAGTCCAAAAAACTCTCTACAGCCGCCATTGTTTTAATTGCAGTTGGCTCCGCTTTAGTTGCTTTCTTACTCTTACTATTTCTACTCTTATGTCTTCGGAGGAAACAAAGGAGGCAACCGCCGAAAGCGCCGAAACCAACAGCGGCAGCAAGGGCGGTGCCGGTGGAGGCAGGGACATCATCATCAAAGGAAGAAATAACCGGTGGGTCAATGGAGGCTGAAAGGAATAAGCTAGTATTTTTGGAGGGAGGCATTTACAGCTTCGATTTGGAGGATTTATTGAGGGCATCAGCAGAGGTATTGGGGAAAGGGAGTGTAGGTACTTCTTACAAGGCGGTGCTTGAAGAAGGCACCACCGTAGTGGTGAAGAGGTTAAAAGATGTGGTGGTAACAAAAAGAGAGTTCGAGATGCAAATGGAAGTTCTAGGAAAGATAAAACACGACAATGCGATGCCTCTTAGGGCGTTTTACTATTCAAAAGATGAGAAATTACTGGTTTCCGATTACATGGCCGCCGGTAGCTTGTCTGCTCTTCTTCACGGTAAGTTTTCAAGATTTTTTCGCAGTCAAATTAAATTAACTTATATTTTTTTCAAAAGAGTGAAATTCTATTCAGTAAACAGAGTACCAGACATGCAGTTCCCGCTGTTACAGTTTAGGAAGCTACATATTATTATTTATTTTATTTTTAAAAGTTTTAAATTATTAGTTTATTTTGGAGACATTCGCAAATCAATGATGGGGCTGACGCATGTTTCTTTAATTTTTAGCATAATATTATTTTATTTTTTATTAAAATTAATACCTCTGCTTATATGCAAACATTCTTAGATTAGGAAATAAGCAACCTGTCACGCCGGTATTTTTTAGTGATTCTTGTTATAGTTATTTATTAAGTGTCTTTTTTGGTTTTTACGTTTATGCCACCAACTTTGCAACAAACCCTCATGATTTGGAGCACAAACTTGCTTCATCATTAAAAATGGAGCCACCGACATATCATATCGTTTCCGTCCTATTTATCTACATATTTTTTTTACCATTATCTAATTAGGCAAACTACATTTACCATTTTATCATTCAATATTTAACTTGGATGATAAGAATTTAGGCTTTTTAGAAGAACTCTCAAGTTTAACACTTCGCCAGGCGTTCATATTTAATAATATGATATCTCATTAAAAAAAAATTCATTATAGTTCTGATTAAAATAATTTAACCACATAAAATTCTTAAAAAAAACCACAATATTTACTATATTTTCTCTCTAGTTTTACTTTGGATTAAGAAACCTTTTAATCCTTAATACTTTAATAAAATTAGTGATCTCTTGTTTTTTTTTTATCGAAATTAAAATGATAAACTAGACTGATGATTTTTTTTCCACATAAATCTCTCACTTAGTTCTAGATTTATGAACTCTTATCAAGATATTAAGTGTAATGATTATTGCATATTGTTTTTTCTTTGTTCAATTATAGACAATTTGTGATTAAATTCAAAATCAATTTTATTTGGTAGAGTAACTTGAATCTCTGGCGATCTCTTTTTTCAGGTAGCCGAGGATCAGGCCGAACACCACTAGATTGGGATAATAGGATGAGAATTGCAATGAGCGCAGCAAGAGGTTTGGCTCATCTCCATGTAGTAGGTAAAGTGGTACACGGCAACATAAAATCCTCCAATATCTTGCTCCGACCCGACCAAGACGCTTGCGTATCGGACTTCGGACTCAACCCGCTATTCGGCACCGCCACTCCTCCTAGCCGCGTGGCAGGTTATCGCGCCCCAGAAGTGGTTGAAAGTCGTAAAGTCACCTTCCAATCAGATGTTTACAGTTTCGGTGTATTGCTCCTCGAACTCTTAACAGGGAAAGCACCAAATCAAGCTTCGTTAGGCGAAGAAGGCATTGACTTGCCAAGGTGGGTCCAATCGGTGGTCAGAGAGGAATGGACGGCTGAGGTTTTTGATGTGGAGTTGATGAGGTTCCATAACATTGAAGAAGAAATGGTACAGTTATTGCAAATAGCAATGGCGTGTGTTTCAACGGTGCCTGATCAGAGACCGGCGATGCAGGAGGTTGTGAGAATGATTGAAGATATCAATAGAGGAGAGACTGATGATGGATTACGACAATCGTCTGATGACCCATCAAAAGGTTCGGACGGTCATACACCTCCTCAGGAATCAAGGACCCCACCTAGTGCTATTACACCGTAGAAATTCTCTCAAAGGGTAAAAAAAAAGTTGGTAGTGGGAAGGGTCTCTCAAAATGTGCACACAGTGCGTAAGTATCAGTGGTAGAGTGCGCATTTGATTGAGGGAACTTAAGGAGTGGGGCCGATATGTGTTTTTAAGGTTTTTTTTTTTTTTAATTTTTCTTTCATTTTTTTTTATTTTGTTTTTCAATTTTAATTTGCAACATTTTTACAGGTGGAGGGTAATTTCAGGAGGAATCGAATTGTTTTTAGAGGGGGAGTTCCGTGAACTGATTGGAATTTGACCAAAAATTGATGGATTTAGTTGGGTTTTTACTTTCTTTTTTTTTTTTAATTTAATTCTTTATTTCGTATATCTTTTTTTTTTTAATATATATAAATAAATCCCCCAGTCTCTGTTGTTTTCTTATTTGTAATTTTTAATTATTGTTGCTACAAATGCAGAAATTTGGTAAAGCTCCAAGTGTTGAAATTTCTAGAGCTTGTTTTGTAGTAGAATTATAATGCCAAAAAATAATTTATTATTTTTTTTAGGTAATTTAATTAATAATATTAAAGTGTTCAAACTACGCATGCATTTTTTTATTATTCTACTTTGAGCCCACATGGTTCATAAAAGCCAGAGGCATTGTTACATGTCCATGAATCCAAGATCATGGCCACTTCTAAAGAGCGAGGTTTTGTTCTGATATGTGCAGGTCTATTATAAATTTTATAATCCATAACAAAGTTCCCATTAAGATTGATCGGATCAGCGGGGCATAAAGGCCAATCCCCACCTGATAATTAAATTAGGCTTAATAAATAATTTATCCTCGACTTTATGTATTTTTATAATTATATTATTTTCTTTATTTTGTACCACATTCATCCTAATTCTAAAATTTAATTATAATTTTATATCAAATCATAATTGTTAAAAAAAATTATTAGTTGAAAAGGCTGAAACATCATATTGATCTTTAAATTTATTTTACTATATTGCAAATTTTAAGTTTTAAATTTCGATTGAGATTAACAAAACTTTTTATTTACAAATTTGATTATTAGTAATTTATCAAATTCATAAAATTAAAAAAATATAATTAATTTTATTAAGATTTAAAAATTAAATTGATAATATGATGTATTAAGCTCTAAAATTAACTTCTTATTTTTCCTTTAAATTAATACAAAATTTTTTGTTATTATTTTCAACTACATAATAGAATCACAATTAAATTTCAAAATTATAGTATAATTGACACAAAATAAAAAATAAGGTATAACTGTAAAATCATGCAAAGTTAAGATAATTTTATCAATTAAGTCATTAAATTGTATGTATATATTTTCGTAGTTATTTTGTACTTATTCTATTGGATTATTTTCCTTTGTCATCATAAAACTATAAATATACATCATTAATTTTCACTTTAAAACTTTTTAATTGTGATTATAATTGTAATTAGATTTTTAATTGGAGCAAATAAAAAGTCTGTCTTCTTTATATATATATTTTTTATTTCCTTTATTTGATGCTTTTTCTCATGTGTAGACAATCCAAAATATGAGAAAAAAATAAAATTCAAGTTATGTGGATATATAACTGCGTAAATAATGGGTTGATACATAGCCTCTCATGTGATTCATTTTAGTTACTTAACAGTTTTTAAAAAATTATATTTTGATAGTGTTTGATATAATGAATCTATTGATATATTTTTCATTTTAAACAAAAATTATTTGGACTGCTAAAAATATATTGGAAATACGTTAAATTACCCCGTAAAATATAATACAAAAATTTCTAATGTATTTTTAGCAGTCCAAATCATTTTTGTTTAGCATAAAAAATACATCAATAAATTCATTACATCAAACACTATTAAAATTTAATTTTTTAAAAATTTTTAAATAACTAAAATGAATCACTTGAGAGGACAACAGCCCCCTCAACCCGTAAATAATAGGGTTGAGGAATACATAGCAGCCACTCATGTGGCTCATTTTAGTTATTTAAAAATTTTTAAAAAATTTTTAAAAAATTATATTTTGATAGTATTTGATATAATTAATCTATTGATATATTTTTTTATTATAAACAAAAATCATTTGAACTGCTAAAAATATATTGAAAAATACGTTAAATTAGATCGTAAAATATAATATATAAAATTTCTAATATATTTTTAGCAGTCTAAATCATTTTTATTTAGCATAAAAAATATATTCATAAATTTATTACATCAAATACTATTAAAATATAATTTTTTAAAAAATTTTAAAAAAATTTTAAGTAATTAAAATGGCCACAGGAGGAGATAGCAGCCCCTCAACCCGTAAACAATATAGCCACGCTGAGTGGGATTGATCAATGAGGCGCCACGTGTTGTGGATATTGGAATCATGGTTTTTAGACTCGACCTTACATTTGAATAAATAAAAATGAAAAGTTAGGCATCAGAAATTAAATTGAGATTTAATCAAAATTTTAGATAATATTATATGTTAAATATATATAATTAAAATTAAATAATAATTTAAATTAAAAAATTATGATATTATTATATCTCAACATAATAATATTCAACATAAATTTAAATTATCTTTTTTTATATATATATATATTTAAATTTAATTTTAATATTATTAATTAATTAATAAAAATATAATGATAGAAAAAATATATGAATATATATTCACTTAATGATATTTAAGTTATATATTATAATAATAATTCAATTGAGCATTTAAATTAATTAATATACTTTATCAAAAATAATTATAAATTTTATTTATTTTTTAAAAAAGAGAAATTTAAAATTAAAATTTATTTAAATTATAATATATATTTATTATTAGATTAAATATGTGAATAGACATTCAATTTATTTTTATTACTTTATTATGCCTGTATATAATAATATTCATTTCATATATATGAAATAATAAATTAATAATTAATAATGTTATAATTTATTATTCACTTATGATTTAAAATTAAAATAAATAAATAAATATTTTTATATTTTAACAATAACTGAATGTTGAATAATAATATATTATTATACCTAATTAATTAATAAATTATAATACTTCTAAAATTAATTGGTAAAGAAAAAAATAGCAACTCGTAAACCTGATCCCTCGGGTGTCTGGCTGGATGAACAAATTTTAAGAAGATTTTATGTATGATCCAATTCGATCTATAAATCTATTTTTAAAATTTTCTATTGAACCTATCGGACGACTATGATTGAGAGTGTAATTTAGTGGGGTACGGAATTGTCAGGTATAGGTGGGAACAGGCTGGCCGGCTTTTTTACTCTTTCTTCCTTTCCGATTGTCAAGTATACTGGCAGCCGTTGATCCACGCCACCATGGACCACAATCACCTTTGCCTCAGCCTCACTACGTGGGGCCTTCTTTCTTTTCAATTTTTAAATGGATGGCTAACTAATAACACCCAATCTTCTATTTTCTGCAGTTCTCTATTTTCAAAGAATTTTTTTTTTATACCAAGAAGTTTTATAAAGTACAAATTTCAAGTAAATACTAAAGGGCTGGCAAGTGCCAGAATTGTGGGTACACTGTTTTTAGGGATATAAATTATATATGATATTGCTCCGTTTCAATCTAAATAAAATAAATAATATTTATTTTATTTAATAAATAAAATAAAATAATTTTTTTTCTCGGATTATATATATATTATTTTTAATATTATATTTATATTTAATTTGTATATTTTTTTAATTTTAAATTAATTTATGTAAAATATAAATTATATTATATATATATATAAATAAATAGTATTGGATCCGTCTTGTTACTTAGTCCCTGTCACTCATCACTGATCCATCTCGCAATAATGATTGGATAAATATTTTATTTTTAAATGGGTTAAATTTTAATTTTATAAAATAAGCTCTAAATTGGAACCGTTCTTTATCCACTCCGCAATTGTTTATGATTGGAGAGTGTAAATAACGCGCTTCTCTCTCATGGCTGTCTTGTTAGAAGTGAACTCTTTCTTAAATAATCTACCACATATAGCCTGCCGCGTGTACAAAATTGAGTTCTCCGTGACAAAATTACCCGTGGGAATTTGGGGTCTGTGTGAGTGTATATATGGCTGGGTCAAAGATTCCTAGGGCACGAACCCCCATTGGAGAATGCACATTTTCGGGGTTTTGGTGCACCGAAAGAGGACTCTTGCTACACTTTTTGGTCGGGATTCAATTAACTTTTTTATTAAAGAAATTATTATATAAAATAAAAATATTTTCCTATTATTTATATTTAAACAAATTTATCTATAATTAAAATAAAAATATATTAATATAATTTTATTTTTATATAAACAAAATAAATATATTATCATCCTTCATAATAATTTCTCTTCTAATTTTTATTTTCTCATATTAGAAAAAAAAAAAAATTGTTTATATAAATATTTACTTCTCAAAAATTATATTTTTGAAAATTTGGATCAAATTTAATTCTTTATTATTTGTATTATAATATAACAAAATTAAGGATAATTTTTTTTTTAATTTTCTCAGCATTTTCTTTTACTTGGGATGTTCAACTTATTTGGCAGTCTTCCTAAGAACTCGGTGCCATCATGCAAATTAAATAATTTCTAAAACTTACTCTCTCCTTTTATTTTTTTTAGTCATTTTTATGTAATGTACACATATTAAGAAATTTCTCATGAATAAAAGGATAATTTAGTAATTTAATTATTATTTTTTGTAATTAAAAATTTTCTTAATATGTGTGCATTAATTAAAAAAGATAATTAAAATATCTAACACTTATTAATTTAAATAGTTATAAGTTTAATATCTTTTAAGTAAAATTTGGAATTAAAAGTTTTTATTTTTTTAAGGAGACAATCCTATTCAAATCTGAATTTAATGGGAGATCCAATATAGTTATCAAATGCCAAATAATTAAAAAAAAAAAACAATTAAAATAAAGAAGTGAGTGTATTTCTCATGAATTTTATCTTCTTGAACCTATTTAATTATCCATACCAAACAATACCTTGATTTGGGTAAGGGCCCTCTTTATGGGCGTTGAAATTTTCGGAGTTCAGTAATTCAGGTTTTGCTAACCTTTTTATAAAGGTAGGTTTGAAACTAGCGGAAAATAATGGCTATTTAAGCTTATTTTTTAAAAGATATTGCTATGTTATAATTTTAGCAATAAATTATTTCAATATTCAATTTTTCTATAATTAATACTTTAATTTTTTGTTATTTTAAAGTTTACTAGTTATTAATAAATCTTAGGGACTATAAGTATTTCGGAACAATATGATTAAAGTATTAATTATGAAGAATTTCAAAAATGTATAATTTATTATAATTTAATTTTTAATCAAAATAATTATTAACTATAATATAAAATTTAATTCTAATTCATGAAAATGCAATTTCCAAACTTAGAACTTT
This sequence comes from Aleurites moluccanus, assembly GCA_948193065.1. Classification (NCBI taxonomy): domain Eukaryota; kingdom Viridiplantae; phylum Streptophyta; class Magnoliopsida; order Malpighiales; family Euphorbiaceae; genus Aleurites; species Aleurites moluccanus. Next base: position 11,456 of record CANXYC010649526.1, on the reverse strand, counting down.
TAGGAAACTCATATTATCAATTGTTTTAATTTGCTTAATTACTGAATCCAGCCATTTAACAAATCAATTTTTTCTAATACTTTCAAGTTTGATTCGATAATCTCCTTTTAATTATCTATTATTATTGCTTTAATTAATTGCAATGAGGATCGTTAATTTATATTTCATGCTATAAGGGTTTGAAGATGCTATTTCAACCGTCCATTAGATTGTTAATAACTCTAATTAATCAATGGCTGGATTAATTGGCGTTGATTGCATAAATATTTTTAGGAAAATAAATATTTTCTTATGTGTGCATCATTTATGTGTATTTTTTCTATGACTAATTAACTACATTTTGGTTAGGGTTGGCACTTGACATGAGCTTTAATCACTTTATACGTGTAACTTATTATGTGATAAGCAATGAAATAAAGTTTGGTCATAACTTATCAAAAATTTTTTTTTTTAAAGAGTTTCGTTGTAAAATTATTTATATAAAAATCGTGAAGTTAATAATTAATGTTAGAAATTTTTTTTTTTTAAGGTATTATATTTATTTTTATAGATTATATATTTAATTGTGTGAAAAAAAATTTAAATTTAAAATTTTTTTTAATAAACCTAAATTTTTTATCATTTAAATTAAAATTTGAATGATAATTTACCAAGCTGTTTGATTTGAGACAGAAGAAACATAATTATCGTGGAAATCGTGACCTCATATAAATAAATAAATAAATAAAATAAAAGGAAATAAAAAAGGATAAAGAGAGAATTTTGAGAAAGTGATTAAATGACATTAAAAAAAAAGCGGTGGAGAAAAGCATTACAGACATATGTACTTCTCAACTTAATTGCTTGTATTATAAATAATCTTGTGGTCCCTTGGAAACAAAGACACGTAACTGCCAATTAATTAAGCATAAAATCTAACTTTCTATCCTTAATTAATTAAGCTAAGCCAAAAAAGCTACTTTGGATGCTCACTTGCTTCAATGCATGCAAGTACAGTTGGGATCCTTAGCCCACTAATTTCACTTTTCGTTACCTCTTACCATTTTCATATAATATATAAATGTTTCAAAATCAGAAGGATTATAAAATTGATAAAGATAAAAAATTAAAAAATTAAAAATTTAAATGAAATTAAGTTAATTAAATAGAAAAAAAATCAATATATATATATAATTTGACATTTATTATATATATGATGAAAATAAATATAATATAATTGTGATTATAAAATTATATTTTTTATGGTATCAATTCTTTTAATTTTTTTTTACTCAAACGACTCTATTTTTATTTGACAAAAATGACGTTGTTTTGCTAAAAAATAAATAAAAATTTAAAAAATTTAAAAATTTAAAATTTTTTTAAAAAATTAACCCGCTCGAATCAGAAAAATCAATATAATTCGATTAGTTCACCGGTTAATCAGCATATTCACCGGTTTTTTAATCATTTTTTAGGGAACTAATTATTTAAAACTGACCGAATCGATTATTGATTTAATTTTTAATTTTTTAATTTAACCGATTGATCCGATCTAATTTTGACAACTCGATCTAATTTTGGCAACCATGAATACATGTATAGTTTACCTAATTTCACACACCAATTATATATACACTTGACTATCATTTAACGTAAGTAAATTAAATGTAGTTATTTACATTTTATTATTATTGACCTAATCTTTTTTCCTACTTGTATTGTTCAACTAATTTTTCTTTTTATCTTACATTTCATTAATTACATTTAATTCCTTTTTAAGGTATTTTAATTACTTTTAATTGAAACAAAATATTTTTTCCCGTATAAAATTGATTTTTATTTCTTATACTTTTTAAGAAAAAAATATTAAAAATATAAACATATAATATATATATTATAACAAATATATTTAATCATGAATTATAAATCTAATATCTTATTTATATCAAGAAGGAGATGGATGGATGTGTTGAGGGTTTTGGAAGCATACCCTTCTAATGGCCTTATTGAACAAACTATTCTATATATGGTTAGTGACTCCTAAGCAATGCACAATGACATGTGATATGCTCGTCAACTAGTGAAAGTAGGGTAAAAAAGGATAAATAATAAAGTGAAAATAACAAGTTAGTTGGTATTGTAATATAGAGTGAAATTAAAGACAAACAATTTCTTGCCTTCAAAGTTCATACTTGAACATATAATATTATATATTTTAATTACAAGGCTTAATTTCCTTGCTAATTGTGATTGTATTCAAATCAAACAAAATCTAAATTATAATATAAATATAAGTTAATAATTATCATATGTCATATTCGTTTCGATTTAATGATATATGATGAGTCTAAATGCTCTTCAAATAGTTGTAAGATTTTTTGGCCTGAATTCAAAAAATGGCTTGAGTTTGCTATGTTCTTATTGGATCTGCAAAACTAATACAAGAATATTAAAAAGCCAAGTCTGAATTTGGCTACGACTCTCGGATGCTTAAATCAGATTAGAGCTTTATAAAACTTTAATGAAGTCTTAAATGAGATAGTAAATGAGCATAATAACTGCTTGTGAGAGAAAAAAAATATGCTCAATAAATGAGCTTACTCTGAATTTATAAAGAGTGGTATCACTGTGATGACATAACAGTTTCGCCATGTGTCGACTGCTTATTGGATTGTAATTTAGGGGATGATTGTATTAGAGCCCCCAAGATCACCTTATTAATTTATGTGATAAGTTATCAGATTTTCTTGCAGTATGCGGCTCAATGAGAGATTGTCTGTATGATAAATGATGATCTATGTGTCAGGTTTAAAATGTCGTGTCGTCTCAAGACATAGTATTATATCAGGAGCATTTAACGAAAAGATATATAAAGTGTGCTCAGCATGTACTTCATTAGTTCGCTCTTAATTTCCTATCGAACTCCCTCGAGATGAACCTTCATAATAAGATAGGCGAAGAAGCGTTCTTCGTTATTATGGGCGTGAATGGATTCTCAGCTTTTAGCGAACATATATCCCAAGTGAAGCATTCTTTGGATGTAAGATTTTGGATAAATCTTGACCCTTCTTAGTGAAGCTTCGCAAAGGATCTTAATTTGTTATTTTTAGTCCTGGTCCTTGAGTATAGATATTATTTCTCATCAATATATTTTCTATAGTTTTTTATTGATTTATTTTTATAATTGTATATAATATATTAAATTTATGTAGATTCCAATAATATTTATTTTTTATTTTTAATATAAAAGCCAAAAAAGACCTTCTTATTTTAAATTGATTGATTAATATTTAACATCATCTTTAATTAAAATTAACATTTTATTATTTTTTGCATCTTAAACAAAGATAAAATTATAATTCAAATAAAATTTATAATTTTAATTATATTCTTATTCATATTTCAATAATGATACATGATCATCAGACCACTATTTTTCTTATATTCATATTTATTTCATAACATTAATCTCTTATATTTGTTAAAATTAAAAATTAATCTCTCATATATTTATTTATTCATTCAAAGATATGGTATATTTTTACGAATTTTTTAATTAATTTTAGTTAGTTTTCTTTATTTACATATTAATGGCTTCATTTATATTTATATATTTATTGTCAATTTTATAGTGAAAATTTTATTTTTAAATTAAAATTCTAAGGATATTATTGTTTGTTACTTTCATATTATTTTTTTTTTATATTATCATTGAGCATATTTATTCTTCTATGTTGAGATTTGTTTATTTTTATGTATTGTCATAATTATTAATAGGGGCTTTTATTAACCTAACTACTCTCCCTTAAGTTGAAATTAAGGCTAAAGTCAAGAACAAGACTAAAAGATACATGAATTTATGATCTATTTAAAATTTTATTTTTTATTAAAACAAGTCTTATTTTTTTTTTGTCAAATTTTCCTTTTTTTTTAAAAAAAAAAATGGTTATATTGAAAATCATATTTATTTTTAAATTTATTAATCTTAATTGATAATTTGAAAATACTCTTTAAATTTTATGTGATACAAAAAGAAAAACAAGACAGAGACATCTATAGGCTCATTATGCATTTATGTTAGGAATAATAAATCAACTCAAGAAGATTTAGGGTTGGAATTTATATTTATAATTATATTTTAATTAATTACTGTGTCTTAATTTAATTTATACATTATGTGTGTGTGTGAGAGAGAAGACACTTATTGTTTTTATTTGTCTAAGTTTATTAAATTTATAGTGTGCACATAAAATATATTTTAAAAAAAAAAGGGATTTAGAAGTTGGATTTAATAATTACATTGTCTTTTACTATTTTTTTTTTCTCAAGTATAAAAATTGATATAGGAGGAAACTAAATTTTTTTAATAAGTTAGAAAATATGTGTTGTTTCATATTCCGACATAAGTATCAAATCTAATTATTATTTAATATTAATAAATAATTAAAATATTTATAATTTATATTTTATAACATTATTAAACTTTTAATTTCTTATGCAAATAGATTTAATATAAATTTGAATTATTAAAATATTACTTTGATTACTTCTTAGTTTATTTGATTGATTGAATATAACTACTAATTATTAATAAATTAAGATTTTAAAATTTTTATTTTCATAAATTTATTAATTTTTATTATTAATTAAAATATTATATATAACAAGCGTACAAAATTTATAATAATTACACGAAACACAAGGAAAGAAATTTATTGTCTTTCTGAGATAACCTAGTCAAGAGTTAATTAGACATTAAGATCACAAGGAGCTTTCTATGTATAATCAAATTTAACATTGAATTTGATTAATAAAAACTTTGTCTTGTGTTTGTTGGAGTAGTTTATACTATAGAAACTTTATAAATCTTTATTAAAATTAAATGTAGATGGCTATAATATGTAAGTCTCAACAACCAAATGATCCAAGAAAATAAGGTAGTGAGAAGGTCAATTTTATATAATTGATGATATTCTTTTAAATCACATCACAAGCAATCACCCATGTTTAATAATTATGGGTAAAAATTGATACACATACAACACTATACATTGCTACTACATTCACAAAGGTGGGGAAGGTTGTACAAAAATCTTCTTAAAGAAAATCAACTATATATATATATATATATATATATATATATAACTCTTTTCTTAATTTTTGTGATTAAGTTGTTCATAGAATATAATAATTTTTCCATACCTTATTAAATTAACTCTTTGTTTAATATATAGAAAATTACATTGAAATTTAAATTTTTCAGAAAAAGAAATTCATTTCTTATAATTTTATTTATAAATTAAAATTTTACTATTGAAATGAAAAACAAACTCATTTACTAATTAATAAATGAATTTAATAAGTAATAATTTGTATCACAATTTTATTCCACTGAAATTCATCTTTGTATGTAAGTATATAAATATTATACTAATGTCTGTTGGTTGGAAATGTTAGAAATTCGTTTTTCTTAAATAAGCTCGAGTTTAAATATTATGAATAAAAAAAATAGATGCTAGGAGAATTTTATCCCTTTATATATCTTATCCTATTCGAACCTAAATTAATTAAAGTCAGATGATTTCCGAAAAAATCTAGATATTATATGAGATTCAATTAATTAAATAATTTTTTTTTTTCAGAAACTGATTATTCAAGTGTTGGATCACATTATGTGCTTTGCTTGCAGATAAAAGTTGGTAGCAATTAGTGGCGATTGTTGATAACTTTTTCCATGTGCTATGTCAGCTACATCTACATGCATGAAGTACTAGAAACCCTTCAAAACAAATCACTTTTAGTTATCACTAGGAACTTGGGATTAGCTCGCCTAATTAAGATCTGTATTTTAATTTTCTAGTCCAATTTCAAAGCACTAACTCTATGAAAAAATTGCCTTGTATATGGATTTTTCTTGTTTAATAAAGTTTATATCTTTTAACTAGAAAGAACCATAGCAGAGATGATTGAATTGATAATATTCATTGCTTGGACACCAGGTTCCAAAAGGGTTTGATAATTTATTGGCAGAAAACAATCACAACAAGAAGAAATGATTGGTTTCTAGCCACAATACTACTGCAGCTTTTACGTATGGGAAAAGCTCATATGAAAAGGGAAAAAATAGAACCAGACCCAGAAAATATGATATGTAAGAATTATAGATGCTTGGTTTAGGGATGTTTTTGAGTTGACAAAGACAAGAAACTAAAAATTTGTGCTGCCAATTTGCAGAAAGCATACATCGGCCAGTTGCTGAATTGGCTACTTAAAAGAGCTTGAAGTTATGAAGTCCTCTTTAAAGCGGAGAGATTACAGGATCATACCTCTTGTGGAAAACCAATTATAAAAAATAAAAAAAATAATAAAAAAAACGAACAGAGCTCAAACAAATTATTAGGTGCATGTCATATTTCTCATATTTCAGATACAAATTTGTATGGACCCTTTCTGCTGTGAGCTTTTGATGTGATGAGGGCAGGGGAAAAATGGTTCAAAATTGGCTGACATCATAAGTATTACAAGGTAAAAGTTCAGTAGAACAAATTTAAATATCAATAAAAAGCTTAAATTAGGTTCAAAAAAATTCCAACTAATATGGCATATATGGTTCACCTGGAATAGGGAAAAATGACAAGAAAGAAAATGTAGTGCAAGATTGAAAACCTAGAAGTAATTCTTCTCCATTTTTAGTTTTTTATTATTCCAAACTAGTCAATGCAACTCCAAATCATGCAAAACCAGTGTTTGGTGTTTTGGGGTATTTATGTACAGAACTATCTAAAATAATGTCCAAGTTACCTTGCAGTTCAGAGTCATAACTTTTTTTTCCTTTTTATTCAGGTAGAGTTTGGTTTCAAATTCTATGCAATTGATGGATCTTCAATTTCTTTATGGTAAAGTTTTGCAGACTCTGTAGGAAATCGTCTGATACTTTTGCAAATTGTAGTAGTCCTGTTTTTGCTCAGGCTGAATGCCCTTCTGATAGAGCTCTTGACAGCACTTCATTCGTTCTCAAAATCATAAACTTGGATTCAGAAGAAGAAATTCCATTAAATGTTATTTCAATTTCTCATAAAGCCAATGCTCATGGATTTTCACAAGTTTTGGTTGTGATCTATATGTACCCAAATTTGCAGGATGTTACTCACTGATCTGAATTCAGATGATCTTCTCGAGACCCAACTGTCCTTTTAATCCCCTTACTTTTGATGCCCATCTCACCAGCTCAGTTGTATGTATATTAGATATGTAATCTCAGAATTCAATCTTACATTGGATCTTTCTTATGTTGCATAGTGAGAATAAACCCAAAAGCTTCATCCAGATTCCATTATTAGACAGAAGATTAAAATCAAATCACCAGTTTTCCCTACTTGGTTTGACATGGCATTCAAAGATTCTATCCAAAAAGAGCTCCAAACTTTCACTCATAATTGCAAGCAGAAAACTTGTTAGTAAAAGTTGTTTAGTCTGTTCTACTTCCTTCCTCCTCAAGAGTCAAGATGCTCAGGCAAGGCTAGTGTATGATGTATATCAGCTCCTAAATGAAGTTTCCCAGTGTTCCTATAGCTCGAACATGCATCACGCATCAGCGGTAAGCAGAGACCATTTGCATTATATATGGGTGTTCCTTCGCTTAAAATCATATCAAACGCCCCTTTTGCTTGGCTCATTTTTCCACATTTAACATACATATCCATCAAAGCATTTGCAATTGGAATTTGTGACCAGAGATCATGCCTTACAATATAGCCATGCATGGCTGTTCCGTACAGCAATGATTCCACATCTGCACAAGCTGAGATTGTGCTAATGATGCTTTCAGTATTGGGTCTTATCCCATGTTCTTGCATTTTCTGGAATACAAGAATTGCCTCATTGTCCAAATCATTATGAACAAGACCAGATATAAGAGTAGTCAGCGTAACCAGGTTAGGATCGACACCAACAGCCTGCATTTCTTGGAATGTAGCTTTGGCATTGTTGACCTGACCATTTCTGAGAAATCCCAAAATAACAGAATTCCAAGATGTCACATTTGGCGGCACACTCTCCAACTGCATTTGATAGAAAAGCTTCAAGGTCTCACCAACTAGACCAAGTTCAGCATAAGCAGTCAATAGTGTATTCCACATTGTAAGATCTTTGTATATTGCGTAATTGAAAAACACTCTTGCATCATCAATTCTGTCACATTTTTTATACATATTTATGATGCCACTTGCAACTGCTACACCAGATTCAAGATTGTTTCTTATACAATAACAGTGCCCTTCTTTACCAAGTTTTATATTTTTCGTATTAGCACATGCAGATAATATGGAAGCCAGAGTTACTGAGTCGAATTTCATATTCTCTAACCTCATCAGACGACACATATTAAGTGCCATTTCAACTTTCTCACACTGCACGTAACTAGAAATGAGCAAATTCCATGTCACCACATCTTTTTCAAGCATCCTACTAAAAACTAACTCAACATCCTCAATCAATCCAACCTTAGAATATAAATTCAAAATTGAACTACCTAAGAAACTGTCCAACTCAAATCCACTTATGACAGCAATTGCATGCCCTTGCTTACCCTCTTCAGTTGCACCCAAATTTGCTGAAGCAGAGAGAAAGCCCGATAAAGTAACTCGGCTAAGCTCAATATCTTCCAATCTCATATCATAAAACATCTCAATTGCTTCCTTATGGAATCCATTTTGAACATAACCCATAATCACTGAATTCCATGTAACCACATTTTTCTGGGGCATTTTATCAAACACTTTCCTTGCATCCTTTAAAATCCCACATTTTCCGTACATATCCACCAAACTACTACAAACAAAAACACACCCAACCAAACCCATCTTCACGGCATAACCATGAACTCCTCTCCCAGACCTAATCCACTGCAATGCACCGCAAGCCTTTAACGCATTAGGCATCACAAAATTATCAGCCAAAAGCCCACTATCCATCATTTCACACAAACTCATTAAAGCATCTTCACTAAAACCCAATCTACAGTACAAACCAGTAATAGCAGCCCAAGAAAACACATTCTTCACTCGCAATCTGCCGAATAAAATATTTGCAATCTCTAAACAATCGCATTTCGCATAAAAAATTAACAATTTTGTCTCAATATACTCGTTTCTGGCAAATAAATCACCATTTTTGATAATTCGAGCGTGAATTTGCTGGCCAGTGCAGAGATCGCGCTCGTAAACGCATCCCTGAAGCAACTCACCATAAACTTGGGCTCCAATTAGGAGATTTTTGAGCTCCATCTCTGTAAGTAGGTTGAAAGCTGATTGAATCTGGCCTTGTTTACATAGAGAAGAAATGCCGTGGACATAAGATTTGTATAGAAATTGGTGGTTCCTGGGTTGAAATTGAAGATTTGAGAGATGGGTTTGAGTTAAGTTGTGAGATATCGTGGGTTTGAAGTTAGAAAAATTTGGATTTGGTGTAGTGTTGAAGGGAAGAGAAGCCATGGAAGGGAAAGATGGAGATTGCCGTTTCCGTTATCCGTTTCTTCAACTGAATTCTATCCTTTTTGGCTGGTAAGTTACACCGATAATTGAAAAAGCTCCTAAAAAATTTGCGTCTGCCGGGAGTCGAACCCGGGTCTATTGCTTGGAAGGCAATTATCCTAACCGTTGGACTACAAACGCTTGATGCCTATTGGTTTATTGATATCAATATGAAGTATTTAATTTGCTTTTTTTCCCACGCAAATTAGATTTCAGAAAGCAGGTAAAACCCAAGGATGGATCTTCATTTGAAGAGAAAACAAAAAAATCAATATTAGATAATCAGAAAACAATGATCATAACCATTGACATATATATATATTGTGTTTTACTATTATTATAATTAAATATATTTTATTTTATATATAATCACATTTTTTTTAATTTAATATTAATTTAAAATTTTAAAAAAATTATTCATGAAAATTAATTATAAATAAATAAAAATTTAATTCTTGAAAAAAAATATAAATTTTGGGAGTATTAATTAATAAAATAGATAAATTTTGCATTATACATTGAATTATTTTTAATTTTTTTTTTATCATTAATATTTTATATATATATATATTTTTTCTAAATTAATGATAAAATAACGATTTATAAAAAAATATTTTGAGTTAGAAATCGATAAAGAAAATGATCAAATTGAATCAAATCAATAATTTGATTTGAAAATTTTTAAATAAAAAAAATTAATTTATTTGATAATATCTTTTCAAAATAACTTAATGGATGCAACCCTTACCTTAGCAAGTAGACATGTAGTCCAAATATCCAAGAAAAATTATAGCCAAAATTGGGAAGTCAATCAAATGAATTTGATAATGAAAATGTTGGATTTCTTTTTCCAACTGATGAAAGAGTTGGCTTGCATAGCTATAATAATTTATATTGCCTACTAACCAGAGTCGATTCCCTCGCAGTTTGGGTGTATTTTTCTTGGATATCACTTCATAATCTCATTTTTGGGTTTTTGGCCCATAAAGAGATCCAGGCCTTTTTATTGAAAAGGAAGCTTTTAATATTCAGCCTTAAAGATATTAGAAATTGATTGGGCCGGGCATGTTACTTTTCCACCGGAGTAATGTAGTCAAATCTATTTATTCTTTAGAAACAATTAATTTTTTTTATTACTAATTTGGATGATCGACTTGTAATATTCCAACTTTAAAAATGATTTCAATATTATTAAATTAAAATTTATTATCCATTCTTTAATTGAATAACTACTAAATTTTATATCAGAATTTTCTTAATATGTGTTCTTTCTCTTGACATTAACAGGTTAAAAAATGTATGGAGCTGAAAACAATTATTTCCACAAAATTCCTGTCTTCATTAACACTCTTAATTTCACTTCTTCTTTCTTTTCTCTTTGTTAAGAGGCCAACCAAAGTGATTCTAATTCCATTCTCCACTCTCCCATTTTCAGAATTCAGATGCTATATTCACTCACCAATTCCCTTATCTTTGGTCAAACTACTTTAACCCATTTTAAAAGTGTGTTTCATAACTTTTGTATCAATAAACTTTCCTTGAAAAACCTAATTAATTTAATTATTATATATTAGGAGAAGGGGAAAAAAATGTGAAGATCAATAACTTAAAATTAGTTATAATATATATAAGCAAACCTATAAAATTATCAATTATTTTAATCTACGCATGCATGATGAGAAGAAAAAGGGATCTAATGACATGATATATTCAAAGATGTCCATTAATTTTTGCAATAATATAATGATATATAATTAATATAAAAATTAATTAATGCATGGGATGATTACTTTAATTTTGATTTTTAAAGATTAAAGAAGATGCTCTTGCTTATGGATTTTGTTAGGTTTTTGGCATCCTCCTTTCCTCTTGCTAAAAAAGAAAAAGGTTGAATAAAAGTTTTTATATATATATATATATATATATATATATATATATATATAT
>CANXYC010649514.1:0-17735 GCA_948193065.1 Aleurites moluccanus | reverse complement strand
TTCTATGTTAGCTTTGATATATAAAAGAGAGAGTAGATTTGTGTTTGAGAAAGGAGGGAGCTGAAACATACTAGAAAAATAGGCAAAAATATTCTTCCAACCCAATTATAGAAATCAACCAAAACTAAATAAGAAATTGATGAGAGAAAGAAGAGTAAAGAAGGAAAGTTGATGGACATTATATCAAACTGTATTGGAAAATAAAAAGAAAAGGAAGAGAATCATCCAAATACAAGGTAATGATTCTAAACTTATCCTTTTTAATTGTATTTAAGAGTATCATGGTTTGATTTAGTAAATAATTGAGTTAATTGAGCTATGAAAGATGAAGATGAACTAGGGTTTAAAAGAGATTTTGAATCTGTGTTAAGGAAGTAGCTTATAGTTCAAATTCCGATTTTTTAGTATATGAATTTGAGGTTGGTCAAAACATGAAAATTATAGATAAATATGTTAATTTGATTTTTGAAAAAGAAATTGATGCAATTCAAAGTGAGGAGGGAGTAATTGAACAAAAATCTTGATTGGCCAGAATTAACTTTTCTGGAATTTTACTACTGTATTTTTGTTATAGAGAATGATAGAGATATAATTAGAAGAAGTGTTCAACATAAAAAGTTTTCATTTATGTCTTATCTATAGGTCTATTAAATTATTTTTTAATTGGATTTTTTGTTTATGAGATATTAAGTCATAAATATAATCTTCCCGAATTGACTGATAAACAAAACATAGGCTACTGAATTCTATTGATATGAGGACTTAGATTCTGAATTATAGAAAGTGTTAAATATAAAAAATATTTATTTATATGTTATCTAAATTTTTGAAAAATAATTTCGTAATTGGATGAGCACAGAATTAATTATAGGTATGGAAACGGGGTCTGTTCGGATAAAGATTTCAGGACTATTGGTTGAATTTAAAAATTCACTAATAATTATAAAGTGATCCAAATAATATGAAATTTGGATATGTTATAACATTATGTGTCTAGAGTAGACAAAAAAAAAAAAAAAAAAAAAAAAGAATAAAAGTAATTGGATAAGTATAAATTGAATTATAGGCAAAAGAACAGAGTCTGCCTGAGTCAAAGTTATAGGGCAATAGGGTTAACAGTGAGGTTAAGTTCAAACTATAACCATATGATGTGTAGAACTTGAAAATATCTGAATTTTGGATATGTTATAGCTCAATATGTTTAGTTTAAGTAGGAGTAAGAATTGAAATATTTGGATAAGTATAAGAAGAGATATAGATTAAGGAGCACAGGCTGTCAGTATAAAATGTTACACAAAAAAACATTAGTGATTTGGGAAATTTAGGAATTTCTTAAATATAAGTGTAATTAATGTAATTTTATATTAAATAGTATCTAAATTGGAATTAATTGAATATCTAGAGTCAAGAGTGAATAAATGATAAGCATTGGATTAAGAAAGAAATGAGTGGAAAGTGTATCAGTGCAAAGTGTCTAGTGAGGTGAATAATATACATACTATTTTGTTTGATATTGCTGTCAAATTAAATTATTGAAATTGCCATGAAATTTTATTGTTAACAAAAAATATCAATTGTATGATCCATGATTAATTTCATACCCTTTTATATTCCCAAATGATTCCTTTTAAATGAATTTGCATGATTGGCGTAATGCTTCATGCATTGAACCCTTGAAAGTGCTTATGTTATTTTTGATACCTAATGATTAAACACTATATGTATGACATTAATGAAATGACAGAAGTTTTAATGACATTGTACACGGTGGTTTAATGATCTTAGTTAGGAGGGGGTTAATGTCCTAGCCATGAGGTCTAATCAACCGTATGAGTAAATAGTATGCTACTGTATTGTAGCCTCTACTTAAGTTATCAATAATGATTCTGTCATTTTACGATATAATATGCTATGAATTTTCAATGCCAGTATGAAACCGAATCCATATGTTAAATGACTTCAACTTTATGAATCTTTAATTGATTAATGAACCCATTATTATTGTATATTTTATGTCATTATTATCTTCCTTGTGAGCAATGTCCTCACCTAGCCTCACAAGTAAGATAATATGTGTATTATTCACTGAGTATAATTATACTCACCTGTGGTTTGTTTGACTATTTTTCAGGAAAAAAGTATTAAGAGCAATCTCAAAACATTTTCTTTTCTTCGTACTTGGGACATCCAGACTCCAAATGTAAATTTTCTTTTATGGAGTTAGTTAGTTCATACTCTAGAGCTCCATGGGGTATATTTTGGGAATTAAATAGTTTGTATATATATATTAACTGATATTGAAATTGAAATGATAATTGACAGTAAAATGAATATGGTATGATATATGCTAATGATAAAGATATTGATATTGATAATGTTTAAATATAGACTTCATCATATTATGAATAGAATTAGCATATAGAAGTGTTTTAAATGACTGAATGAACTGTGAAGTTGAAAGTATAAAGATGACAAATTATTAGGAGTGTAAAAATAATTTTTATGCAGACTATATAATTTTTGAAAGACCCAGTTTTGGGTTGAGAATAACATTAAAATTACAAAAGAGACTCCGTCGAAATTTCTATAAATTTAATAAGTTATAAATGGAATTTGAATATAATAAATGGGTTAAGTATGAATGATTAATAACTGACATATTAAAATTGTTTTACGGATTTCTGATGACTTTAGGTCTATTCGTGTCTTAGGACCGTCAAGTTCCAAAAATAAGACGTGACAAATGGGCTCTTTGCTTGTAATAGACTCAATTGCAATTGACATGTCTCGATTGATTTTTGGGCACACCAACTACTAGAGCATTGATGGGAGACATATATCTCTTCTAGAATTAACTTGTTAATTCAACTTAATTTTATTTCAAAATTAATTATGTCAGTTAAATGAATCTTTTCTAGAGAAATTTTTCACTGGAGGAAATTTTTCTACATCGACAAAGATCCAACATGTAATCTACGAGGGACGGAAAGTTTGAGCATTGAAAATAGTCATGGAAAAAAAATTCAAGTTTATAAGGTTAATGTAAAAATTTTAAATTTTTTAATATTGTTGTAAAATATTTATTTATTTATAAATTTAATAATACATTGATAATAAATAAAATTTTAGAAAATTCAGGACAATCTATATGTATTTTAAAGAAAAAATTATGAAATATACATAGAATATACAAAAATATAGAGTGGCTAAAATGTATATATTTTAAAAATACAAATCTCTAAATGCAAATTTTAAAATTTTGGGGCTAATATAATATATTTTGAGAAGTTTGGAGGATTATGCACCTTTAAATCTGTTTCTGAACTTATTTCTTATTTCATTATTGTTCGTAGACTTTAATTTATACTAAAAAAATTTGAGAAAAATTAATTTCACTGCAATGGTGGTCCTTGCAGCTGTTTTCCAACCAAAAATTTGTTGGATTGCTTTCGTGGCATTCAACTCATTCTTTTTAATATAAATTCATGTTAATCGAGACATTATGTTTATTTTTATTTTTAAATATATATTTTTATTTTTATTTATATTTCGGATCTTGAATTTTTTGATAGGGTGAATATCGAAACAAGCAACGTTTTGCATTTTTCTGGTTGATTTGATTCAATTAACCGCAAAATAAAGGCTCTTTGTTATCGTTACAGATCATGCATTGTTCGAAAATTGAGATAAGAGAAGGAAAATGACTTGTCTTAGTGTATGGAGAGAAATGTGTAGGATAGAGAGGAGTGAGAGAAAGAGCGGTGAAATTGGGGAGATAGAGATAGAGAAAGAGAGAAGGGTATGAGAGTTGTTAAAGGAGTGGAGAAGGTGAAAAGATGTGGGGATGGCAGCTGAATAAAAATGAAAGACTAAAAAAGGTTAGGGGTAATTTAGGTATAAATTATATTATTATATATTATAATATAATAAAAAATATATATATTTTTTTATTTTTAATTATTTTTTCAATTTTTTATTAAAAAAATGACGAAAAAACTATTTAGTATAACGAAATAAAATATTAGGAACTAACTGCTGACTTGAATGCTGCTGACTTTGAAACCAAACTCCCTCAAGATTTTTATTTTTTTTCTTAGTCTTTGATTTGGAAGGGAAAGTTGAGATTCTTGAGTTTCCTGTAGTAATAATAGATGCAAAAAATATGGCTTTCGAGGATTTGTTCCACAGATTAATCTCTATTTCTTCATACTCGCTCATTTAGAATGCTCATGGATTTATTTGCTATCATGTTATTGCCTGTTACTGAAATGGGATTATATTTTGAGCAAAGTATCATAATTTTATATTTTATGTTTTTCTTCATCCATGATGCTTCTTTTTGACAATTATTTATATCTTAGTAGCTTAATCATTTTGACTGCCTTATTCTGTATTCTCAAAATTCCTTATTGGTTTTACAGGTTTGTTAGGCCCTCTGCAAATAATAAAACTCAACTCAACTCAACTCAGTCTTAATTTTAAAATTAATTGGGATCAATTATATGAATTATTTGTTTCCATTCCAAACGGTTTTGAATGATATTTTATGATAATTAAAGTGTATCGAAATCATATTGCACTATTCTATTCCAAATTAGTTTAGGTCTATCTCTTGTTTTCTTTCTCTCATCTATTATAATGTATTCAACTTTTCTAACTGTAGTCTCCTTAGGTATCCACTTCATGTGTTCAAATCATCTTAATCTCTATTTTATCATATGTCCTCAATCGAAACTCTCACTTTATCTCTAATACTTTTACAAATCTTATCCATTCCAGTATGACCACACATCCATCTTAATATTCTCATATCAGTCACACTCATCTTATATACATGTTGTCCTTTCATTGTCTAACATTCCATATAGCATAGCTAGTAGAATAGCAGTATGGTAGAATTTTCCTTTTAATTTATTGAGAATCTTGCATTCACATAAAACTACCAAGACAAGCCTCCACTTTAACCATCCCGTTTTTATCTTATGGCTAATATCTTTTTCACAACCTCCATCTTATTATAGGATTTAGTCTAGATATTTAAAATGGGTGCTTGGAACAACACTACTTTATCCAAGCTAACTCCCTTATTATTTTCATTTCGGTCTTCACTGAATTGGCAATGCATATATTTTATTTTGATTCTACTTAACCTGAAACTCTTAGACTCCAAAGTGTTCATTCACAACTTTAATTTTTTATTAACTCCCTCTTGTGTCTCATCTATTAGTACAATATCATCTGCAAATATTATGCACTATGGGATTTCCTCTTGTATATGTTCATTTATAACCAAAGCGAATATGTAAGAACTCAATGCGACCCTTGATGCTACCCAATTGAGATAGAGAAGTCTAATAAGTCTCCTTCCACTGTGCACACACTAGTATATTTTTAACAAAGAATAATGAATATATTTTTAACAAATACAGCATGTTTGAAGTTGATCGATATGCTACTTATGCCTCAATCATCTCATGCTTAATGTTTTGTTAACAATATTCATTGAGCATATAGCAAATCTTGCTTAGTTGTAGGTACCATGTTATGATAAAATTACCAAACTACTAAATCAGAAGCAAGTTCGGATACAAAAACAAAATTTGGAATATGATCATTGTTTTTTTTTTTTTTTTTCAAGTGTGGCTTTTTATTTTGGGGTGTGTGTCCATTTGTGTTATTGGGGAAATTTTGTTATATATGTATTTTGCATTTGCAGTGTGTGGCTTGACACGGCTTTCCCATTTAGTGAATTTGTTGACTCATCATCATTTGTGGGAAAAGAAGCATGGTGGACATTTTAATCGAGCAGCATTTGTAACTTGGTGAGTCTGATTGCTTTTGGAATAAACATTTTTCTTCTTATTGATGCTAACACTTCTTTCTAACCAAATTTATTCTCCATATCATCAATTTAAGCTTAATAATCAAATTTATCCCGAACTATAATCGCTTTTGCAATTGTACTCTTTTTTTTTTTTGGTCAATTCTACTCCCAATTTGAAAACTTTGTTGTGATTCTATCTTATAGCTAAATTGAAAATAACTTTAACAATTCATATAATTTGAAGGGTAAAAGTGAAATTGATATTTGAATTTACTATATCATATATCATCAATTTAATTTTTAAATTTCAATATGAATGAATTGGTTTTTTCAACAATTTAATAAACTACTAATAATAAAATTAATGATTTAATTAATCAAATTTGAAAAGTTGGAGAGTCCATTTGACTCTAATTAAAATTAAAAAATTAAATTGACAATATGACATATAATTTAAAGATCAATTTGATCCTTTAACCTTTTAATTAATACTAACGAAACAAATTTTGTCTTATATCATGACTTAAGATAGAATTGTGATTAAGCTTTCGAATTAGAGTAGAATTGATATAAAAGAAAGCATATTGTGCAAATGCAAAGTTTAGGGTAAATTTACCTATTAAGCCATCTATTTATTAAGCCATGGTTTTTGAACATCTTTCAAACCCTGTTATAAAACCCTGCCTTTGAATAAGAGACTAAACCTTTTCCTACTTAAGAATATATAATTTTTGAACTCGTAATTGAATTCAATGAAATGTCCCTTCATAAGCTGTCAAGCCAACTAGCCACAAAAGCAGATACAATTGAAAATAGGTTGACAGAGATGAGAGATTTCGTAAAGCGTGTTTTTCTAATTCAAAGATAAATAAACATGAGCATTTAATATTTTCATTCCTCTCATATGATCATTGTGTGGACTAACATCCCTTAGAGATACAACTCTAAAGTAACCTATAATAGCCATACAACGTTTTTACTATTATTTGTTCAGAGAGCTTTTGTGCAGTAGCTCCACTGAAATGTCCGGACACTGAACTAGATAGTCCATCTACGTAGAATGTCTCCGGAAGTTTGCAAGGCTTCAAAACAATAAAATGGAGTTCTGCTTAATTATAGTTTCTTTATAATTTATGGTAATCAATCTAGTTGGGGAAAAGATCCTTTTATATCATTCGCTGATACGTCTTTGTTTGTACTGGTTTTAGTGGAAATTAGGATGTGAAAACACATGTCCCTTGGCAATGACAAGTGTCAAAGATAAAGCTTCCCCCATACTTTATGGAATGGATCAATCTGAAAGATGTGTATCAAAATTTTTATAACCCGAGAAAACAGGTAAATCCTTTTATTTTATTTTTTTCCATTTTTGTGTTTCATAAAAGACCATTTATATATCTTTTTTCTTTTCTTTTGATTTGGCATCATGAAGCTTCAAATTAATGTTTCAGTTTCTTAAAGATTAAAATTTGAGGTAATTTTACACTTGGAGTAAACCACACCAATAATTTAGTGTATAAATCCAATGACCAAACTAGAATACTAAATTTCTCAACAGTAGATTGATCCAGGTTCCTGTGGACTTGAATTGTTCTTGGCACATCCCCAATTCGGAGAAATGACGATCCTAGGAAAATGGTTAGTTTAAAGCTACCGGTTCCCGTATAAACTATCATAACTTACAATTTATTAACTTATAAATTATTTACGTAAATTTTACAAAAATTTTGTCAGAATCTCCCTTGTAACTATAATAATCACAAGTTACGACTTAAATAACTAAACATTATATACAATCTGTAAGAAAACCAACACTTCTAAAATTTCACCTTATACCCTCAACTTTTATTCTTCATGCTAATAAATACCTCTATTAATCATTTCCAACACATGCTCATATATGCAATTTGTTAAAACTTATATTATAGCTCAACATATCTTAAAGTTATATACAACTATTTACATAATTAATATTCTAAACCAGTTTATCATGGAGCATTCTAGATAGACAAAATATGAAACGATACATAGATATTGTTGGTTCCAAGCTTGGATAAAGATGATAAGTTGGAACCTCCACTATCTACAATAGTCCTGAAAACATTAAACCACAAAAGAGTGAGTTTGGTAACTCAGTGAGTGATATATATATATTACCTTACTTATGAGGCTAGGTAAAGAACCGACTTACAAGAAAGGTAATGACATCAATAAAATAAATAAAATATACAATAACAAATATGGCCAATAGTAAGGTAAAAGTTAATATGAAAGATGTCATTTAACAATTCGTTTACGAGTAAGGGTCAATTGACAATTTGGTTCAATTATCAAGTTTCATCAAAATGACATTTAAGATACACATTGTATCATATTATCATTATAAATGACAGAATCATCATTTGATCATTTAAGCAGATGCTACAATCCGGTAGCTTACTTTTCTCTCGTACGGTTGATCAGGCATGACTATAACCACCATTCCTCCTTCTACCTAGGGTCATTAAATCATTATGCACAATGTCATTGAAATCTTTGTCATTTTATTAATGTCATGTAAAGGGCTTAATCATTATATATCAAAGAATAAACTTAAGCACTTTTCAAGGGTTTCATCAATGATACAATTGGTTAAATTAAATAATCATCAAGATAGGCTTAATTAGAAGCAAATTAAGTAAAATTAACTTTGATTGCATTCAATAGAGTATTCGGCCAAAAGTTAAAAATTCAATTTAAATGGCTATAATTTTAATTATTAGGTTATTTAAGGTGTATTTGGCATACAAATAAGAATTATGAAAAGAATTAGCCAAAAAAAAATAAGAAAATTCAAATTAATAGTTTATATCTATTCGGTCAAGAAAAGGTAATCCAAGAAATATGTGTTTTCATCATTTAAATATGTTAATAAGATTCAACAAACATATCAAGGAATTCAAAGGTTAATTGGAAACAAAATTAATGGACTAAGGTCACAAGATGTATTTGATCAATAAGGTGTCACAATGAAAGGAACATTTATATAGTTTTAAGCATACCAATAAGATTCAACAACCTTATTGAGGAATTCAATTATTTAGGGGTAACAATTATAAAGATATGATATATAGTTTATTTGATCATCTTGGCAATTTTGCATGGAATTTAGGGGTTTATTAATCAAGTTGACCAATCATGGAATATCAAGTAATGGAATCATTTGAAACTATGAATGATATAAAAATAATCATAAAATCTAAAAGAATGCTTTGGCCAACAATGGGACATTTCAAGAGAATTTCAAAAATTCAATTTGGCAACAAATTTAAGCAAAGTAATGTATACATTACTCACCTTACTTAACAAAAGTCCAATCCAAATTCTATATTTTCACATTAACAAAATACTCCTTCCTTGGATGCTACACAACCAATAAATTTCAATTTAGATTCTAATTGAGATGTGATTATATTAATTTGACTTAAATTGAAGAGATTTCCTAAAATCCCCCAAATTTTAAGGTTTTTACCTAAGAAATTCTACTGGCAGTATGGATTCTTTTAGTCCTATCTCCCTCTATACTTATCCAATTATTTCAATTATTTTTCTACTTAAACTATACATCTTAAGTCTCTAACATATTTAAAATTCACATTTTATTAAATACTATACAATTTATGGTGAAATTTCAAATTTTGTCCTGAATTCTGTCTTCTTCCCTGCAACTTCTACTTGAGCACTCATTACTTATTCACTTATAAATAAATGTATAGGTATCCAAATTCTATCATATTTTCACGAAATTTTAGCTAAGACATAAGGAAATATGTTTTATGTTTTGAGTTTTCCATGATTTGTCACTTAAGATTCTCAAAAGCTCAAAATTCAGTAGAGTCTCTCAGTCAAAATCCTAACCCGAGTCAGTACCATTCAGTGTCTCTTATCTCTTAACACAGTATGAATTTGACAAAAATTTTTCAAAGGAATATAATTTAGACATATATATCTATAACTTTTATGTTTTATAAATTTTCAATTTCCAACTTTAAAGACACGAAAACTCAATCCCAAGATTCTATCAAGTCACAGGAATTTCAGAATTTTCAAAGATTTGCTTCTAATCTAACTTTCTTTCACCAATTAAACCTCTAAACTAATATTAAAACTCATTAAATCAAAATATAAGGCAAGTTAAGGTTTTTATCTTTTCAAGCTTTTCTTTTTAACTTCTACTAAAAATACCAACAACTTGAAGAAAGGAAGTTTTGGAGAGATAATTTAAGTAAGGAAAGAGTTGAGTAAATTTTTTTTGAGAAACCCTTACATGGAGGTTCGGTCATAAGAGGTTAAAAGATGAAGAAGATGACTCTAGTTTCTTACTTCAATTATTTATACAATTTATCAAACAATTAGAATTTTAGGAAAAAGAAATTCATGAAAAAAATGAAAAGTAAGGAATGAAAACTTGTTTTGTGTATAAGTTCATTTGAAGAAAGTTGACAAATTGATTTTGATGGAGAAGCCAACACTTGGCTTTCCACCTAGCATGAAATGATATATATATATATATATATATATATATATATATATAAATTATTGGTCAAATTAATTTTTGACTCAACTTTCAATTATTTACAAAATTGCCACTCATTAACTCTTCTTCCTTGTATCTTTTTCACTTCTTTCTTAAGCATTTATATTTACTCAATTTCACTCAATTCTATTTTTAACTTGCTCATTATTCATTAAATTTTAGATCTGTGAAAAAAAAATCAGACAAAAGACTATTTTAAAATTTATTAAAAATCAAACACTGAAGGGTGTTCAAACATTAAGTTTTAAATTATTATTTTTAAATCTTTTAATTAGTTTAATTATCAGCACTCTTTCTAACTCCTTTTAATTCTTTAATTATTTTTTCCATGATGCTAAGTCACCTAACTCAGGTTATCCATAATTGATTCTAAGTAATGCACTTCCTAAAATTTATAATAATCTAATTTTTATTGATCATTTTCTTATAACTATCCTTAATCTTCTTATGATATAATTTGGGTTATTACATTTCTTATTTTTTGAACTAGGCCTTGGTCATTGTTTTAATTAATTTTAGATAGTGGGTTCCACCTGTTATTCTATTGTTAATTTGGCCTTCATCATAATTTTGAATAGTATTGGGATAGAGTGTTAAGGGTCAAGGTATGAGACTTGGTGAATTCAACATTGAAAGTATGAGATTTCAATGTGGGGTTTATATGAATTTTGGCCTTTCTAACCTCTTGAGCTAGCTTTTGAGGTGTGGTTCTTTCAATGTTCATAATAACTGGTATCAGAGCTAATTCACGTGCGCGGACAGTCCTAGACTCAAAAAGGGATACCCTGCATTGCCATATTAAAATTATTAGGGGTACCTTGCATTGCTAGATTAAAATTATTGGTAGTCTCGAGAAAAAATAATCCGAGTTCGCGTGGACATTCAGAGACTTAGAAAAGAGTATCTCGTATGCCAGTTTAAAATTACTAGTAATCTTGAAAAAAAATAATCCGAGCTTGGGCCAGTGTTAGTAGGAGTATTAGCCACTGAGGACATCAGATGTCCAATTGTGGGAAAATGTTAAGATCTTAGTTGGTTAAGATATGAGACTTGATAAATCCCATATTGAAAGTATGAGATTTTAATGTGAGATTTGTGCAGACTTTTGATTCTTCAGCCTCTTGAACTAGTTTTCGGGGAGCCACATTGGGTGTTCAATCGCAGGGAAATGTTAGGATCTTAGTTGGTCAATATATAGGATTTGATAAATTCCACATTGAAAATATGTGATTTTGGTGTAGAATTTATATGAATTTTGGGGTAACAATGATGAAGATATGATATATAGGTTATTTGACTATCTTGGCAATTTTGCATGGAATTTAGGGGTTTATTAATCAAGTTGACCAATCATGAAATATCAAGTAATGGAATCATTTGAAACTATGAATGATATGAAAATAATCATAAAATCTTAAAGAATGCTTTGACCAACAATGGGACATTTTATGGGAATTTCAAAAATTCAATTTGGCAACAAATTTAAGTAAAGTAATGTATACATTACTCACCTTACTTAACAAAAGTCCAATCCAAATTCTATATTTTCACATCAACAAAATACTCCTTCCTTGAATGCTACACAACCAATAAATTTCAATTTAGATTCTAATTGAGATGTGATTATATTAATTTAACTTAAATTGAAGAGATTTCCTAAAATCCCCCAAATTTTAAGGTTTTCACCTAAGAAATTCTACTGGCAATATGGATTCTTTCAGTCCTATCTCCCTCTATATTTATCCAATTGTTTCAATTATTTTTTCTACTTAAACTAAACATCTTAAGGCTCCAACATATTTAAAATTCACATTTTACTAAATACTATACAATTTATCGTGAAATTTCAAATTTTGTCCTGAATTCTGTCTTCTTCCTTGCAACTTCTACCTGAGCACCCATTACTAATTCACTTATAAATCAATGTATATGTATACAAATTCTATCATATTTTTACTAAATTTTAGCTAAGACATAAGGAAATATTTTTTATGTTTTGAGTTTTCCATGATTTATCACTTGAGATTCTCAAAAACTCAAAACTCAATAGAGTCTCTTAGCCAAAACCCTAACCCAAGTTAGTACTATTCAGTATCTCTTGTCTCTTAACACAGTATAAATTTTACACAACTTCTTTAAAGGAATATAATTTAAACATATATATCTACAACTTTTATGTTTTATAAATTTTCAAATTCTAACTTTAAGGACACAAAAACTCAATCCCAAAATTCTATCATGTCACAGAAATTTCTGAATTTTCAAAGATTTGCTTTTAATCTAACTTCCTTTTACCAATTAAACCTCTAAACTAATATTAAAACTCATTAAATCAAAATATGAGGCAAGTTAAGGTTTTTACCTTTTCAAGCATTTCTTTTTAACTTTTACCAAAAATACCAATAACTTGAAGAAAGGAAGTTTTGGAGATAAAAGTATGAAGGTTGGATATGATGGAGAGATGGTTTAAGTAAGAAAAGAGTTGAGTAAAATTTTTTTGAGAAACCCTTACATGGAGGTTCGGTCATAAGAGATTAAAGGATGAAGAAGATGACAGTAGTCTCTTACTTTAATTATTTATACAATTTATTAAACAATAAGAATTTTAGAAATAAGAAATTCATGAAAAAAAATGAAAAGTAAGGAATGAAAACTTGTTTTGTGCATAAGTTCATTTGAAGAAAGTTGACAAATTGATTTTGGTGGAGAAGCCAACACTTGGCTTGCCACCTAGCATGAAATGATATATATATATATATATATATATATATATACAACTTTCAAATATTTACAAAATCGCCACTCATTAACTCTTCTTCCTTCTATCTTTTTCACTTCTTTCTTAAGCATTTATATTTACTCAATTTCATTCAATTATATTTTTAACTTATTCATTATTCATCAAATTTTAGATCTGTGAAAAAAAATCGGACAAAAGACTATTTTAAAATTTATTAAAAATCGAACACCAAAGGGTGTTCAAACATTAAGCTTTAAATTATTCTTTTTAAATCTTTTAATTAGTTTAATTATCAGCACTCTTTCTAACTCCTTTTAATCCTCTAATTATTTTTCCCATGATACTAAGTCACCGAACTCAAGTTATCCATAATCGATTCTAAGTAATGTACTTCCTAAAATTTATAATAATCTGATTTTCATTGATCATTTTCTTAAAACTATCCTTAATCTTCTTATGATATAATTTGGGTTATTACATTTCTTATTTTTTGAACTAGACCTTGGTCATTGTTCTAATTAATTTTGGATAGTGGGCTCCACCTGTTCTTCTGCTGTTAATTTGGCCTTCATCATAATTTTGAATAGTATTGGGATAGAGTGTTAGGAGTCAAGATATGAAACTTGGTGAATTCAACATTGAAAGTATGAGATTTCAATGTGGGGTTTATATGGATTTTGACCTCTCTAACTTTTTGAGCTAGCTTTTGAGGTGTGTTTCTTCCAATATTCATAATAACTGGTTTCAGAGCTAATCCATGTGCATGGACAGTCCAAGACTCAAAAAGGGATACCTTGCATTGCCATATTAAAATTATTAGGGGTACCTTGCATTGCCAGATTAAAATTATTGGTAGTTTCGAGAAAAAATAATCTGAATTCGTGTGAACAGTCCGAGACTTAGAAAAGAGTATCTCATATGCCAGTTTAAAATTACTGGTAATATTGAAAAAAAATAATCCGAGTTTGGGCCAGTGTTAGTAGGAGTAATAGCCATTGAGGACATCGGATGTGCAATTGTGGGAAAATGTTAGGATCCTAGTTGGTTAAGATATGAGACTTGGTGAATCCCACATTGAAAGTATGAGATTTTAATGTGAGATTTGTACAGACTTTTGATTATTCAACCTCTTGAACTAGTTTTCGAGGAGCCACATTGGGTGTTCAATCGCAGGAAAATATTAGGATCTTAGTTGTTCAATATATGGGATTTGATAAATTCCACATTGAAAATATGCGATTTCATATAAAATTTATATAGATTTTGGACTCTCCAACCCCTGAAATAGCTTTTGGATTCAAGGTTGATAACATAGAGGTCCTTTCATGTTACTGTTTCTTGGTGGTGATTGTTTTTCTTTCCTTGCGTTTTGTTTTGTCCTGGATGATAGACCAGAGGAATGAGGACAATGATGGAGCAGCTGAAAATACAAATGCTGGGAAGTCATTATTATCTCGGGGTCGATGACACTAAAAATATAGCAAAAGTTTTCCTGCGGATGCTTGCAGATGGTGCAGTGATACCAATTACTGCTTGGAGGAATTCCAGTTCTCCTGGAAATGTTAATTTTTTGTATAAGAGCCGCATGTAGTTGCTCTCTTGCTTCCAGCTAGATAACTGTTTTTGGAAGGCATAATTTCTGTAAATAATAGAAAATTGATTATTGGTAACTGTTCTTTTTGTGATTTTTCAGTTTATAATTATATAATTCCAATTCATAATCTTAATTAGGATTATATAATGTGTACAAGCAATATTTCATGTTTTTGGTGGCAGAAGATCTTAATTAAAGAAAAATTCTTGGACTAGTTCAAACTGTTGTCTTTAGTTTTCATTATGTCTCAATATGTTGATTTCCTTGTCCTTTATTATTTGTAAATAGGTAAAAAAAAAAATTATTAACTTCTTTAAAATAAAGTAAATTATACTGTCATTATTTAATTCTTGCTTGGTTTACAAAAACAGCATAGAGAGGGAGACGAAGTGAAGAAGAAGATAGAACCCGCTTTTCGACTCCCTAGCCACTGAGCCTAGGTCCGAATTGGCATCAAGTTCCCGTATTTGGTCATCTCCTGTTAAGAGCTTAAATAGTTATGGGAGTACTAATCTCAAAAGCTAGCTATTAAAATTAGAAAGCTCAATTATATATAAACTTATTCAACAACTTGTGTTTAATAAATGTGGTGTTATATCTTAACATTTTCCCTCAAGTGGCATTTGAGAGCCCAATGTTATATTTTAACACTCTCTCTCGAGTGGCAACTGACTCAATATAATTTTTTATTAAGCCAGTTGACACTTGCAAATTTATGATAAAAACTATGTAATCGTCCATCACTAGGCTGAAAACATTTTAATGAAATTCACCATGGTGTGACCACCCATCACTGAGCCGAGAGACATTTGAATGAATCCCACTACGGGTTGACCGCTCATCACTGGGCCAAGAAAGATAGTTAAACACCCAATATAATGGGAGGTAATATAAGGATCGATTAAAATCTGATATCATGTTGAGAGCTTATATAGTCATGAGAGTGCTAACATCAAATGCGAGCTATTGAGATTAAAAAATTCAATTATATATAAGCTAATTCAACAACTTGTGTTTAATCAATGTGTGATATATATCTTAACATCTCCGCCGTCTACTCTGACAGGCAATTGCTGGGTTTCCTCTTTCCTCGACCCATTGCTGAGTTCAAAAATAAAAAAAGTTCTTATCTTCACTCAGAACCATAAATTAACAGTAAAAGCTTAAACAGGGTGTGTTCTTCTCTCTATTGTGTTTTACATGAAATTTTGATTTTCTCTTTCGTCGTTTTCCGTTGAGATTAGTTTGAAATGAATTATTGTGGGCTTGAAATGATAAACTTGGGATTTAATGTTGAAAAGCAAGCACGTTCAGCATGTTAGTTACATAATTTCAATCTATATAGTTTTGTCATTTGCTTGATGAAATTTTGTTTGTAAACAAAGTGGATAATTTGATGAAAGCTAATTAAATTCGAATCATAATCTGTTAAAAATCTTCAGACTCCATTTGGAAAAACTCGTTTAAAAGAATTCAATTCAATTCTTTTGAAATAATTGAATTGAATTTATTTTCTTAATTACTTTTTGTTAACAATAACTAATAAATTTGAGATTTTAGGTGATTATAATAATATATTTGTGTAATTTGATAATAAATCAAATCTTAATTAATTTAAATTTTTATAAAATAATATGATTTCTATTTACTTTTAAATAATTTATTTTTTATATTAAAAGAATTAAATTCTATAAATTATATCTTTACAAACATGAAAATTGATAGAAAAGAATTCATTTGAATTGAATTCTTGTCAAATCTGAGTTTGCAAACAAGGGAACTGTTTCTGCTATTTAAATTAAAATAAAATGCTTGCTGCTGAATATAGAATTTTTAGATTTATTGCCTTTATCTGTGAGGATAAATATTCATTTTTTGAATGACCAAATGAATTTTTCAGTTTTTATTTTTTTGAATCAATTAATCTTGTTAAACTTTGAAGCCCTAAAGAATTTAATGTTGTGTTTTTTAATTTCTGGATTCTAATGATTCATGCTTTTAAATACTAGATGATGTTCCTTATGTGATGAATGAAAAATAAAAAATGCAGTTTCAATTTCAGGTACAGTGATTAAGGCACACAAGTGCTTAGCTCTGCACGGTTGTTTTTCATCTGAATTTGTTATATGGTTCACTAGAGCTTTACTGAACAACATTTTCCACTAAGAATTGGCGAATTTTGCTCTTCGTTTAGCCTAAGCTACCCCGCAAACTTCTTGAAGAGAAGTTCATCTCAATTTTACAGTCATGTATGACCCCCAAACACCTTCACCAAATCCATTCTCAGATTATTACCCATGGTTTTGAATACAATGATTATATCACTCCAAAAATCTCTGCGTTTGCCTTGCTCAAGAAAATGCAATATGCCTGCAAAATATTCAATCAAATTCCTAACCCAAATGTCTCCGATTGGAATGCAATGTTTAAAGGCTATTCCCAAAATGAGTTTCACAGGGAAGTTGTCGTCTTGTTTAGCCAAATGATGAGTATGGATATAATGCCTAACTACTTCTCTTTCCCAATGGTTCTTAAATCTTGTGTAAAGATTAATGCATTTAGAGAAGATGAAGAATTGTATTGTACTGTGGTAAAAAATTGGATTTCGAGCCAATTCATTTGTGGGTACTACATTGATTGATTTGTATTCTAGTGGAGTGATACAATCGGCTCAAAGAGTGTTGGTAAGATGCTGGACAGGAATGAGGTCGCTTGGACTTCCATGATTCCTGCTTTCATATATTGTAATGATAGAAACTGCACATCACCTTTTTTATTTGACCCCTAAGCGTGATATTGTTTTTGTTGGATTTGTGCCCTAAAGACCAATCATCAGATGATTGTTTTTGGTACATTTTACCTAAAGACCAATCATCAGATGATTGTTTTTGGTACATTTTATATCATGATTTATATATATGGCTTTCATTATTATGATTATTTGAATAACTGCGTAATATAAATTATTATAATAATGTCCCTAGAATAAGATATTCTAAAA
>CANXYC010649505.1:0-24347 GCA_948193065.1 Aleurites moluccanus | reverse complement strand
GCCACCGAACCCTTGTTGTTTCTTGCCTTTTCTTATTATCATACTTGATTTTTATTAATTGTATATTGCCTTTGACATTATAATTGAGTTTATTGAATATTGACTGATTGATACCGAACCGATTATTATTGATTGATTGATATCTGGATGCCATTATTGCTTATGGTATCTCTTGCTATTGATCCTATTATGGTTTGACAGAACTTCCGATTCGACAGGGGAATGGGGTAATACTGTCGACCTTGTGCACATTGTATATTTGTACCCTAGCTAGGAGAGGTTATGGTTCTGGCCATAGGGCCTGATCAGCCTTATGCTTATTTGATACTGGTGACCTACATGTTCCAGTGATATTGATTGATATGATACTGGTGACCTATATGGTCTAGTGATATCGTTGTTTGGAGACTGTATGATTTCTTTTCATACAGTCCATCTCATTATCTGCCTTTCCATATATATATATTTGAACATAATTGTTGTTATTGAACCTTACTGTAGTTTGATATTCTTATTGTCTACTGTATTTCATTTAACCTATACCATTGCCTTTTTGTGTCTATTATTTATTGGAATGCATGTAAATTCACTGAGTATCATTTATACTCACATTTTTGTTTGTTACCCCTTTCAGGAGAGGAGTAGGTAGCAGGATCCAGTCTTCTGTTCTCTGTGGATTTCCTGCTTCGGATTTCTGATATATATATTTATTTTGGATTACTATATTATTATTATTTTTGGTGTTCATGATCTAGCTGCTCCATGGGTAGGTATTGGGTAGTTAGGAGATGAACATTGCTTATATCGGATATTGATGGTCTAAATTGATTATATATATGATGCATGATATATGATATATATACTTGTGACAGCTAATTGCATTATGGTGACAGAATAATGGACAGGTTAACAGAATGAATAACAGAATTGCTTAATGGATGGTAATTGACTAATAAATAAATAATATATTGAGGTTGATAGATTGTGTGATGATACTGGGTTCTACGAGTGTCGGTCGCCATTGGCATCTCCCGTGTCCTAGGACTGTCGCGGCTCCAGAAACTGGGTCGTGACAGCCACTACCAGCGATAGTGATCTGCCACCGTCGGCGACGGTAGTCCGCCACCTCTGACAATGGTGGCTCGCCTGATGGTCATCGCCAGAGACGATGACTCGCCGACGATCCACCACCACCGCCACCACCAGTGGACTGCCACCATCGGTGGTCCACCGCTACTTCCAACTCAAACAAATAATTTTATCATCACTAATTTTTTATTTAATTTCAATTTAAATTTCAATTTTTTTTATGAAACAAATATTAAAATTACAATTTCAACAGAATTTTTATTCTAGATATTCTCAATTCTAATTTCAATTATTGTCCCCAACGAACCTAATGATTTATTTGATAAGTTACTCATTTGAAATAATTATAGTTTAAAATTTGAGTTTCAAATGTAAAACTATATATAAAAAAATTGATATGATGATAAATTCTAAATTAATGCATAATTATTTTGAATAATTAGTTATTCAAATTAATGAATCCACCCTTCATATATTTGTTTATCAATGGAGAAGAAAAATAAAGAGAAAAGCAATAAAAAGAGATATTCATGTAATTTATATGGAATCTTCATTTCATATGCATTTGCATCAAATTAAATTTTATGTGACTATCATAAACAAGTTTACATGATAATATGCCAAAGGTAAATAAACATATACATATACATGTGAGAGTAGTTTAAGTTATGCATGCTATAGATTTCATTCGAGAAATTGAAGGAAACCATATTATAGCTTTTATTTTGCTTTAACTTCACTATTTCCTCCTCGTTATGGTGGAAAAATTAAAGTAGTTTTGTGGCTTTGGTTAGTGCATGGACTGGGGATTTTTAAATTATGTAGTTATTTACAAACTATTAATCATAATATTTAATATAGATCTAATAAAGACTGATTATTAATCTTCTTGATTATATATATATATATATAAATAATTACAAAGCAAATATAAATAACCATATACCACACTATATGTAGTTCAGTCATTTCTCTGCCTCCTTGTGCCTCATTAGGCCAAAGAATCAAATTTTGCAGTGATTCAATACAATTACGGCAAATTGATTGCCTCCCTCTAAGATATACAAAAAAGAATTTAGAAATACAATTACAAGCCATCTAAGTATCATATCTAACTTGATGGTAAGAAATAAAATTCGTTGAAAAAAAATCTCGAGTTCAAGTTCTTTTTTCGTTAACTAGATGTAAAATTTATTAAAAGTAAATGTAGTATCTTACAAAAAATATTATCTCTCCACTAATATTAATTACTAATATCGTTATTTTTATAAAAATAATCGAACAATGCGAAATTTGTTATTTGAACGTCTTGTCAAGCAATACTAATTATTAATATCGTTATTTTTATAAAAGCAATCTAACAATGCGAAATTTATTATTTCAACGTGTTGTTAAGTAGAATATGAATCAATTCAAATTTATGGTCTTTAGAAAAGAATAACACCAAATTTATTAACTCTGAAAAATCTCCAAGAATTTTCAAGCTATTCATGTTATCCCATCCTACGGAAAGATCTATCTTAGATAGACCACGTGTACTTGAGATGGTTATCAAGAATGAAGTATACTTGAAGAATTTAAACCAGAACTAAACACTAATTTGTAAGGTCTTATTCATATAATTTTTTTTTTTAACGTTTTAATTTATCTTTAATTAGAACTAAACACTTATTTGTACGGTCTTACTAATATAATTTACTATTCAAACTAATTAAGAGTATGAATCTTTTACAAAAAAAAAATAAATAAAAAAAAAATCAGATTCACTAAAATATTGATAAGTCTATACATACATTCAATATAAATTTTCTTTCATATTATGTTTTTAATAATTATCAAAATAATTTGGCCAGCTTAAATATTCGAATCTAGGCATGGTCACCATCTTAAACTGCAAAGCATGTATCATTGCCCGATAAAGCCCATTGGCTCATAGGACCTATGAGGTCTTTTATTTTTCTGAATTGAAATGAATCAAATAATAAAAAAAAAAAAATTAGCATTTTTTAAGTGAAAAATGAGTAAACTTTTTTTAATATTAATTTTATAAATGAGCTCAAATCCTAACATTTAAAATAATCTCACTTTATTATTTGACAGAAACATCAGTTACAAATAAGCAAAATTAAAAAAGAAATGCCATTTTCAAGACATTTGATTTCCCAAGAAAAAAATAAAATAAAAAAGACTTCATTGACCAAGGCAGGCAAACGTGGGCTTGCAGGTGGAAGGCAATGTCCTTATGCGTATTGTCCTTGAGAAAAAGTGTCCTCGTAAAACTTACAAATTTATCCCACATAGAAATTTAAATTTTTTTAATATCTCATTTTTTATCTTATTTATATTTTTATATATTATATTATTTTTTTAATTATTTTAATAATTAATAATTTTTTTATAAATAATATAATATATAAAAAATATATAAATTTAAAAATAAAATATTAAACCATTTACTAACACCCACACCACAGCACTCAATTTATTCAGTGAAGTAATTATTATGTTTTATCATTTATGAAAGCCCTTTTTCTCTTTTGAATTTTGACTGTACAAACCAAAAACAAAACTATTGTTTAATGTTTTAGGGCACATTACCAGGCCAGATAAGACGTGTACTCAACAAATTATTCCTTACCCCTCCCTGTCGGCAAAGGTTAATAGTAACTATTTTGGTAAAAATACACCAATCCCAGTAGATCATTTTTACCCCCATTTAAATTATAAATTTTCCTGTTAAAAAATTCATATACAAATAAACTGAAGATTTGTTGACAATTTCTATGATTTGCCCTAAGATAATAGTTTAATATAATAACTTTTGAACCAAGGTATTGAAATCATCTTCCAATTATTAGAACATGAATTTAAATCTTCAATCACCATCTAATTAAATTAATTAAAGATAACAAAAATTTGATGTAAGAATGTATATTTTATAATATAACATATTAGTTAAAAATTCAAATTTGCATTTCTCTTTCCTTTAAAACTTTTAATATATGCTAAAGAAAAGAGTAGGAAAACTCTGGACCCATTAGGAAGGTTTTTTAATTACTTCAATAATATTAATTTTGTAGGAAGATGTACAATATTTTTACTTTATCTTCATTATTTTTTAAAACACACTATATCCATAAATATTTCCTTCATACTATTTTATTAATAAATTTTTAATTTAATAATATATAATGGTTTATAGGGTTTAATTCAGAAATACATAATCGAATTTAAAGAGTTAAGAACTAAATTTTTTAGAAAAAAAAATCATTGCCATAAGATGTGCCTCAAATATGAATCATTTTGTTAATGGCCTTCCTATTTTTGGGTGTTATTCTATGTGCAATATTAAGGAATTTACTGTGCTTTAACTTGAGGTCAAAAAGCTGCAACTAATTTACTTGTCATGTCATAATGGCAGTAAAATTCCAACTAAATTATTCTAAGGTCAAAATGTGCAAATAATTATGGACAACTTCCCAGCTTAATTAACCTGGCTCCAATCAAGTAAAAACTTGGTAATTTCTAGCAGCTCTTTAACTAATATTAACCTTCAACAGTTAATTACCAATTGTCAAATATGCAATAATAAATCAATTTTAGTTCATATGGTAAATCAGTTGCTTTCAATTTCTACATTGACAAACCAAATATCTTAATAATTTGGGTAAAGTCTTTCAAAGAGAGTAGATAGACAAGCTGCTCAATTATTAAAGAAGATTACAAGTTTAGATTTGCCAAATGTTTCTGGTTGGGACAGCAACTCTAACTAAAATAGAACAAGGAAAAATCACCAATCAATATATGAAGGTTAAAAGCAATGACATCATTCTGCTAAATATATATTTATAAATTACACAATTCATAGCCCTGTAAGCACGCAAGCATTGGCCCCCAATGCTCGAGTAGTTTTAGAAAGTTCAAATTTTCTTAATCTGTCCCTTACAGGATTACCCTAGATGTGGTATAGAGATAAAATTGTAAAAAGTGGCAATAAATGGGTCTTGAAAACAATTGAAATTAATGAACAATCGCCCAGAGTTCTGATTATTTGGTTCAAAAGTTTGAAAGGGCAGATGTAAATAACTTTGGCTGAGAATCTGAACAAATCTTTTTCAATTGATTGAATAAGATTTTTCTTTTTTTTCTTTTTTGGTGACTGATTGAATAAGATATTAGCCAAAAGCTAATGGACAAAAATTTGAAGTGAAATTATTAGGAGTATTGATAATCATATACAATAAAACCTCTATAAATTAATATTATTGAAACTCATAAATTTTATTAATTAAAAAAATATATTAATTAATTGATAAATTAATAATTTATTAATTTAAAAAGAGTGTTTACTATTTAATAATTATATATTTAATTAACTAAAAACTCATGTTATTTTACCAATTTTATAATCAATTTAATATGAATTAAATAAATTGAATAAAAAAATAGATCAATTGAATACAAATTAATTGAAATAGATAAAAAAAAATATATGATTAATAGAATATGAACTAATTGAAATGAAAAAAAAAATGCAATCAATTAAATAATAAAAAAATGATAAATTAAATATAAATGAAATGAAATGAAAAAAAAATATAATTATTTAGATTTTAAATAATTTTTAGAGTCATATTTTAATAAAATATATATTTTACTCTATTATATGTATAATATTGATAAATTATTAATTTATAATATGAATGAGACCATATAATTATATAATAATTTTTAGAAAAATATATAACTATAACTATGTATAATTTTCAGACCATATAATTATGTATAATTATTTAAATTTTAAATAATCTTTAAAATCATATAACTATAAAGTATATATCTTAATCCATTATATATATAATATTGATAAATTATTAATTTATAATATGAATGAAATCATATAACTATAAAATAATTTTTTGAAAAATATTATCTTATTAATTTATTAAAATTATTAATTTAATTTATTAATTCAAGTTGGGATTATAAAAAATTATTATATAATAGAGATTATTAATTTATTGAGTATTAATTTATAGAGGTTTTACTCTCTCTCTCTCTCTCTCTCTCTCTCTCTCTCTCTCTCTCTCTCTCTCTATATATATATATATATATATATATATATAACTCTCTCTCTCTCTCTCTCTCTCTCTCTATATATATATATATATATAAACAATAAAATGTGAAAGAAAAATGATATCAAGGAAAATAATAAGTGTATTTGTTCCACACCTGATTTACTAAGATTCGAATTCAGAATCAATTTGATTATGAATGAGATATTTTCTTTTTTTGAAGTGAATTATTTGCTTTTGACCAAACTGAGAGATGAGTACTGTGCATCTTATTGCTAAACCAAAAGCAAAAATGTGAAAGAAAATTAGAATGTCCCAATATATATAAATCATGATAATAACCTCAAAACTTCCTTTGCTTTTGTGAAAAAGGGTTTGAAATAAAGATTCCTTAAAGATAAGTAGTGACATGCCATCCATGTATTAAAGTCCAATAATAACCTTGGAGCACATGGGAAGGACATGGAAAAAAGTAATGCAATAAGTATTAATTGTAGTCTATAATTCAGAGAGGAGAGGAAAAAGATACTGTTGAAGAAAAAAATACTCTTAATTTTCATTCTATACACATGGTTGGAAAGAAAGAGGGAAAATAAAAATTATAAGGCCTGTCATGTTATGATAACACCTAAGGAAAATAGAGGCAACAACCAAACCCTCATCCCTAAAAATCAAATTTCAAGAAAATTTATATATAGCACTAACTCATTAAAAATATAATTTAAAAATATTATAATTATTAAATATCGTCTAAAATTATTTAAAGTAAAAATAAAAAATTTTAAGTAACTGATTCTAATTAATTTTGAAATTAAAGTTAAGTTGAGTTGTTACCCATTAATGGACCCCATATTCATGTGCAAAAGCAAAGATTACAAGACAATGGCGATGAGGACAAATGTTACTGTGAAGCGGAGCAATTAAGTTGCTGACTAGTGGGTCTATAGACCATGCAATATATTGTACCATTCCATATATTTAGCTTCAGATGCCGTCCAAGAAAGGGTGATTTTCTCTTTTTTCTTTTTTATTTGCTAATTAACATACAGGGACAGTGAATTGTGTCATGGTTGTGACAGTGGACTCTGGACAGATAGGACTGTGGAAGTTGACACATGAACAATAAGTGTCTCCCTTTCTATCTCTTCGTGTATATATACTAGTGTTTGGTGAAACAATTTTGGGTTCATGTGTAATAGCGCAGCTACCATGGCGTTCAAGCACTTGGTAATTGTTAAGTTTAAGGAAGGTGTCAAGGTGGAGGAGATAATTAAAGGGATGGAGAAGCTAGTTTCTGAGGTTGATCTTGTGAAGTCTTTTGAATGGTGAGTCTCTAATTATTTGAAACCTTTACTTATTCTATTATCAAACTATATCCAATTCAACAACATAATAAGCACTGTTATTTTAGTATTAGGTTTCTTTATTTAGTGGAACCTAAGTATCCATTTCATTATATATAAGGTGGTACAACATTATTCAAGTTTCCTTAATCAGTGTTATTTTCATTAACAAGCTTGTAATGGTCACAATATCTCATATCATTTATATGGAAAGTTTGATGCAATCACAAAATCTCACATCAATTATATGAAGAGTTTGATGTGGATAGATGACCTAAACTCAAGATAGATACATTGAACACAAAGTAGACATCTTTGGCAGTCACAATATCAAACATAGAGTTATATGATGAAGAGCTTGATGTGGTAGATACTTTAAGCTCAAGGTAAAATATATCGAGCATTCACATCTCAAATCAGTTATATAGAGACCTTAATATGGATCCATACCTTAAGCTTGATATGGATAGACACCTTTGTTGAGATATAATGCTTTTGTTGAGATATAAAAATCTCACGTTGAAAAATTGATCAAATTATAAATAATATATATGAATTTAAGGTTTAATTAATTATTGACTAGTTTTAATTTTCAGCTATAATTAAATATTAGCCTATTTTAAAGTCTAATTATATTTTTTGTAAATTTGACCTACTCCTATTTACTCTTTAGTTTATTATCGAAAATTTAACAACCTTGAGCTTAAGGTAGATCGAGTTCTCTAGATACACCTACGAATCAAATGCAAATATTAATATGAAGATAATAATCAAAGTGTTCCAAATTTCATTTTGGATTGACAGGGGACAGGATTTGGAAGGCCCGGAGATGCTTACACAAGGTTTTACCCATGCCTTCTCAATGACATTTGACAAGAAGGAAGACTACACTGCCTTTCAAACCCATCCCAATCATGTTGAATATTCTACTACATTTTCAGTTGCTATTGAGAAAATTGCAGTGCTTTGTTTCCCAGCTGTTCAGGTTAAACCACCTGCATGATCAAATTGAGATCTAGAGATGATAATAAAAAAGAAAAAGAAAAAGAAAAAGGAAAAATTGGTATTTGTAATTTTATATGTTTCTTATGATATATATGTGTGAGTGTATCATTATATATGTTAGTTTTGTATGTATAATTGTTTGTTGCTATTTTCTGTAACTCTCCATGCCATTTCAACATCAACTCTAGTCTCATGGAAATGTTTTCTTGTTTTATGATCATCGTTCTGCTTTTTTGATGAATAGACAGGCTATCCTACCGTGAGATTTACCATGTATACAATTATTTTAATTATTTTCACTCGTCAACAAGGAAAATGATTCAGTCAGTACGTGCACACCATGCCCACCAGCTTGCAACTATCTGATCAAACTATAATTATTCAATTACCAATACAGGTAAATGATTCAATAAGTTTGTGCATCATGTGCATAAGCTTACAATTGCATAATTAAGGTAAAATATGTTCTTTGAACAATTAGAAGCTGATAGACATTATGGGCACATTAATACTGAAACAGAACCATATCAATAAATGGAAGCTAATACTTGCTAGTCAAAAAAAGGATAAAATTACTTTTTGACTTTTTTGCTAAATGCTATCTAGTGTAATGACGTTTAAACTACTCGTTTGTCCTTAATCATGGAGACCCCATGACAGCAACCTTGTCTGCCTCAATCATTGTTAATTTCCCATAGTGACACCAAGAGTTTCAAGAATATATGCAAATAATTAAACAAATATATATATTAAAATAAATGGAATTTTCCTCGTGCATATGGGCTCGTGATCTACCAGTATTTGGAAATTCATGAATAGATACAATAACAGGTGACCAAGCATGTGGTTTAATGACCCATCAGTCAGTGAGATATCATTAATTGCTTGGAATAGTGGGAGAAAAGGAAGAAACGCGCAGAATTTAAATAAAGGATAGTAAAAGTACTGGCAAAGTATAATTGTAGCAGCAAATAAAGATCTTTGTGGCATTCTAAATTCCACAAACACATACCCAAAAATTTTAAAAAATAAATAAAAATGTGCAAGGAAAGGAAGAAAATAAGGAAAAAGAAAAAGAGAGATAAGATAAAGGAATATACGGTGATTTTGATTCTCAAAGATGCTATTGCCTCCGAAGTATATGAAAAAACCAGGCAGAAAGTTGTATCCCTTGCAAGACTAAAGTAGATTCTCTGTTATCTACTTTGTCATCATCAAGGCCAAGAACCCTGCAATTTTCTTTACCATTTGAAACATCTAGCTAACCAGAAAAGAAAAAAGAAGAAAATGCTAACATTCAAGAAACTTGAGTTTTTAAATCCTCTCCTTCTAATCCTCAATCTCTTCTTCATCACTTGTCTGTCCCAATATACTTCTACAATCTTCTGTGGCAAAATCCCAATTCGGAGTCCCTTTCTGATTTCTAATTCAACTGTTTCATCTGCTTTAAATAACTTGGTGATATGCAGATCTCATAAGCTATACTTCAGAACATCTCTTGGTCTTTTTCCAGTTTCATCAATTGATTACACCACTAAAATACTAACTATATCTCAACCTTCCAGCTCTTCTTCATGGCACTTTGTCTCTCCTGCTCTTTTATACGCTGGTTTTCCTACTCTTACAAATAATTCACTTCTTCTCTTCAACTGCTCAAACAAAAATTATCACATGACATCAGTTATAAGTAACTGCACTCGCTTGAAGGCTTGTGCAGCTTCTTCAAAAACTCAAGAGCAAGAACTTGAAATCCGTTATTCATGTTTACTTGTCAACGATCTTGAAAAGGTTGACAAGGGTTTTCATCCAAAAGATTTGAATTGTTCACATTACAGCCAGGTGTATAGAAGTTCTTCCAATGATGATGAATATGAAGAATATGAGTTGGGGACAAGGATATCTTTCGACATTCCTGATCATGTGCCAGATATATGCAGTGAGTGCAAAAAGCCTAATGGAAATTGTGGAGTTGGATTGAGGTGTATATGCCACCCTAAAGAGTGTAGTAAGTGCTTTGATCTCTTAATTTGGTATTCACGAAGAATTCTTCTGTCTGCAGCTTATACAAGTCTGATGGTTTTTATGGTTCTTTTGCAGAAGACAAAGTCATTTCTATGGCTGGATTTTTCAAGCCCATTGGTGATAATTTATTCTTCTCTATACTTCCTTTCATTATGATCTTGGTTTCCTTCATGGATTTTTGACACAAGAAACTCAAATACGATGCTTATACCAAATATTCCTAGCTCCTGCTCTCTTTTATTGCTGATGTCATATTAGAAATCCAATGCAACTTCTAGATTAGTGTAGCTTTACCATTTTTCTTTCTGATCTAACTCGCCTAATCAGGTATTTCCTGATGACTGCCTAATTTAGAAAGGCTTAGTCTTTGAATATGAGAATTTTATCTTTTGAAATATGA
The DNA here is from genome assembly GCA_948193065.1 of Aleurites moluccanus. Classification (NCBI taxonomy): domain Eukaryota; kingdom Viridiplantae; phylum Streptophyta; class Magnoliopsida; order Malpighiales; family Euphorbiaceae; genus Aleurites; species Aleurites moluccanus. The sequence continues at coordinate 13,410 of CANXYC010649505.1, read as the reverse complement.
GATCTAAAATGCTTGCAAATACTCCAAACTATCTTACCACTAAAAGATTAGTTCCTAGTTGATGATGAATCAATTGATCATCACTCATCTTAGATTCAGATAAACCAATTGTTGCCCATGTGAACTTGAGATGCATATGCTAATTCTGTTCAATTTTTTAACACACCATCCATTTTACTCCCATCAAGTTAAATACCACCTAAAGCAAAAGTTCTAGAAAATACAAACTGCCAAAAAGATATAAAAACAACTATAATCATGACAATGCGGATAGCTACAATGGGACAGGCATTCAGCTTAACAGAATTAATGAGTGAACAAGAACATATTATGGAAAAGTAATATTAATATCCAACAAAATGAAGCCAAATTTCATCAGTGCATAACAAACCATTTCTGAAGTATGCAATACATGGATCTTGAAACTTGCGCATTCAAACTTGTTTTATGTGTACCATTAAGTAATGTCATTCTGCATTTATCTGGGTACCATTAAGTCATGCAGAGCAACTCAGCTGCACAATTCAAATGTTTCTTCAGAATGACAGCCTAAAATACCAAAATTGTTTTTAAGGGTAGAATTTATATGACCAGGGAAATACTGGGGGCTAGTAATTGCAAATTCAAGTATCATTATTGGAAGGTGTGAATATCTAACGAATATTGAGAAGATTAGCTTTGAATTGCATATCATTTTCCTGCATTTCATGCCCTATTGTAATGTAATTTCACTCTTCCTGACTGAATCTAAGTCCAAAACGGGTTTTAATTTTTTTTCAAGGTTCTTTAGTCTTTAAAACGAAACCTTTAGTCAATAATCTCATTCTAAGAACCAAAAATGCATAACATCTCTAACTGACCTCATGAAGCCATAGAAGTGAAGGCAATGAACATAGAATAAGCACAAAAGGACTTGCAACAAGGATTCTGGAGTGCAGCATAGTTGGACTCTCAAGTCGATCCAAGCAAATCATCCAGACGAAATTGAATCTACATGTTTATCTTCACTAGGAACATAAATCATCATCTTGGCAGCAAGGAGGCACATCACAGTTTCAGAACGGCACAAGGCCACCATACTTATTTCAAAGAAACTATGTACCTGGCCTGCAATAGTTTTCAACACTAGGCAACTTCAGTCAAACAAGTGGAATTATTTAAAATTGTATTGAAAACAAAAGGAATAAAATAAACAATTAAAGGAAAAGGAAGATCTCCATTCTTCAATATTACAAGTAAATTTGCATCTATTAGAGGATTGAAAAAACCATTGTAGGGATTAATGAACTAAAAAATCCATTGCCAAAATCAGGCAAAACTAGAACAAACATTGATGAGACATTTTCTCAACATGGTTCACCAGTGGATCATTACAATCATAAAAGCAAACAAAAGGAAAAACTAATAAAAGCCTATTTTCCTTAAATCTCTCTCCTTACTCATCAAAATAGAGCTGGAAAGGACTTAGGGCTTGTCCGTCACAAGAAGAACCTCCAAAGCTCCTTCTCTAAAGGCTTAGTACTTGTAATCATTCACATGAAGGCTCTCAGCAGAACCATCTCCAAGGTTAGCATCACCCTTGTAAGTACCTAAAGTAGCTTCTGAATTAGCTTTGCATCTTACAAGAAGAGCAGCTTGTGCCTTCTTTACATTTTCCTCCTTTCCTGCCCATGCCTTGAGAGTGCTCTGCTGAAGAGCACGGCCAAAAGAGAATGTAAGAGACCAAGGTTTTTTGCCCTTAAGTTGGTTCATTGCATTCAAATTGCGAGTGGCTTCCTCCTCACTTTGTCCACCAGAAAGGAACACAATAGCAGGAACAGCAGGAGGAACAGTTTGCTGCAAAGCCCTGACAGTATACTCAGCCACCATCTCATGTGAAACCTTTGGGCTATCTGAGCCTGGGGTCACCATGTTTGGCTTCAAAAGAGTTCGCTCAAGAATGACATTGTGATCATTTAGAGCTTTATAGCAAGCTGCAAGAACACGTTCATTCACATCTGCACAGCGATTAATATCATGGGATCCATCCACCAAAATTTCTGGCTAAACAATAGGTACTGAGCCATTCTCCTGGCAAATACTAGCATAACGTGCCAAGCCGTTGGCATTTTCATTAATTGCCAACTGAGATGGTTCAGTTGGACCAATTTTTAGCACAGCTCGCCATTTAGCAAATCGAGCCCCAACTTCATAATACTTCTGGCAGCGCTCAGCTAGGCCATCAAGACCAAGAGTTGCGGTTTCACCATTAGTTCCAGCAAGCTCAACAATGCCCTTGTCAACTTTGATTCCTGGAAGAACCCCACCTGCCTTGAGAATGTCAACAAAGCTCTTACCGTCAGTACTTTTCTGGTAAAGTGTTTCCTCAAAAAAGAATTACACCACTTAGGCATTGGAGGGCGCCCGGTGCGCAGAAGAGGAGCTCGCGATAAGCTCGCCTATTGGACTCAACATTCTCAACATTGATACTAGCTAGACGTTTGCCTATTGTACCAGTTGACTCATCTGCTGTAAGGATTCCCTTTCCAGGGGTGCCAATATAAGTAGCATTGGCAATCAGTTCGTCTGCACAAACATTTTGAAGGAGGAAGAAAAAACAAAAATGAATCAATGTTTCAGAAGAACCTGAAATTTTTTATAAAGATGAAGGCAATGAAAGAAGCAACTAATTAAGACTCTAAAATTGAAGTTAAAAATAAATCATCAAAATAACAACTCTTCTGAAGGATTAGAAAAACCCCAAAAGACAATTGAATATTAATAAAGGCAAAACTTATTAAATAATAAGAAGAAATTAAATATTATTAAAATTTTAAGAAATTTGATTTTTAAAGTTATGATTATGCAGATAACATCAACTGCAAATAGTTACAACAACTGAATATTTATTTCCAAGTAGCAATATTATCGATTGACAAAGTCTCCCCAACATAACATTAAACCTAAGAATCCACTAACCAAGTAAAAGGATCATTCATTTCCCATTGTTCTTATCCAAAATAGATATACAGATAAACAAACAAAACTGTCAAGGAAGAGAAAGAGAATAAAAAAGTGCAACAAATTATTATCTCAATAACAAAATTATCATTTGATGTTAGCCAATGTAGCAAAAAATAGGCTTTAATTGAGCTATTTATAATAGGCAAAGTAGCTCTGCAAGACCCTGGTGAAGACAAGCAAACAAAATTTCAATTTTAGATTATTTCTTCTCACAGATGAACTACATTACAAATGGTGAATTCATCATGCACACACTATTCAATCCCTTACATAGTTTCACCCTTTTTCTTTTTCAAGTTTAGCTGAAATTAACATAAACACTGAACAATTGTATAATCTTTACTTGTATCAATATTCAATATTCACTAAAGAGTGGCAAATAAATAGGGCATTGACAATGCAGATCCAAGAATCCCCACGACCCAACAAAACAACTTCATCAGACGTAGTAAAGTCAAAGCCTTTTAGCCCATTCCACAAAAATATCCTCCAAAGAGGACCAGTCATATTACATGCAAAAGCATACATAGAATGGATCAACGACATAAAAAATCAAAATTTGAGAAGAAAAAAAAAGATACACATTTGAAATGTGCTTCTTATAAAAGCACTTATATAGTGTTTAGATAAAAGATGGACTAAAGTAGTGCATTAATATCTAGAGGATGTTTTTTTTGTGTTTTTGCAAAAAAACAACTGCAACAATAAATTCCAAGTACATTGAGAAAAACCTAATATTCTAAATTATTTAACATAAAGAAACAAAACCCCATGAAGGAAATGCCTATAAAAGACAAAGATAAAGTAATTACCATTATATTTTCCCTTAAAGCAAGACATGATTGATCTTTGTTTATTTTGAGCAATCAAGAACCAAATAAGAAATGCAAGATTATTATCAAATATATAAAAGGTTCAGAGAGAGAGCTAATTACTGGAGAAAGACTATACTGGTGGATTTGCAGATTCTTGGTCACATAGATGCCATATGTGCAATGAGACTGTTACCTAGGATGATTATTGGTTCCCTGGAAAACAGGCAATTAAAAAGTGGCTTCTATGGACAAAATTGCTTTTCAAAACCAAGTCATAGAATTAGAAATAGTAGCCCAATCAATCGAAATACAGGCCAATCCATGCAAATTTGGGAAAACTTTTGATTGCCCAAAACATATAGAAGATGATTTTACTTGGGTCTTAATAGAATGTTTATAATTTCTAATCAAATCAGCCCAAACATTTAAAATAATAATAATAATAATAATAATAATAAATTTTTTTTTAGGAATTATTTTTTTAGTTGTTGCTGCCCAAAATTAAAATGTTGCGTTTGAAAAAATGAATCGGAAATATAATTTTTTTATAGTTTTTTTTTTTTTTTAGTAAAACCATTTTTTTTCTTTTAAGATATTAAATAGTAAAAATACATATTTTAATAATATAATTTTCTTTCATAATTGAGAAATAAAAAGTAAAAAAATTGTAAACCAAAAATAGCATAAATATCAAATAAATTCTAAAATTTTTCATTATCTATTTGAATATTTGTGAATTTAAATATGTATTTCAAGTAAAAAAATTAAAAAAATAATAATAATATCAAATTTAAATAATATTTTATTTCAAATGATTATGTAAACAAGTAAGCTCTAAAATTGTATCAAGTTGGACTTCCATGGAGAATAGGTGGATGAATTGTGAAAGACTCTATTCTACACTATGTAACTAAATTAGTAGAAAAATAGCAAGGCAAAATTGGTGATCTTTTACATCTCAAAGAAATTAGTGATCTTTTAACATTAATTAAAATTATATATCTTAGATAAAAATCATAAAAGAATTTTACTTACGAAAATAAGTGTATGAAATTAATATGATTTAACCTCTTATCAAATGAATTTTTAAGTGATATTAATGATTTATTGAGTTAATTATAGATATATTCATGAGTTGATATCGGATATGAATTTAGAAAAAAAATTACAGAGTGATTGAATTATTATATTTTTTAAAATCAGATATGATTCATGAACAAATCTAATTAATAACTCAATAATTAAAATTTTACAATATTTTTTTCTTAATATATATAGACATGCACGCACCAAAAGAAGGGAATTAGAAAAAATTGCAAAAAAAAAAAGAAAAAAAAAAGTGAGTTGCAATGGAATTTCTATTGGCTCCACTTTAAGCCCCACATTGTTGGGGTTGGGCTACCAAAGTGGTTTAAAGACTATGCATAATGTATGCTCTTTGCCAACTTGAAACCAAATCATTAGAGTTGGTCAGTTCCTTCTAGTTGTTGTGAATTTGTGATGGAGTTGGGTAGGCATGAAAGAGACGTGAATTAAGGACTGAGTTCAAAAAGAAAGAAAGAGATGTGAAAGAAGAAGCAAGGCAACTAGTTTAAGATCAACTTTGGTGGCCCATAAAAAGAAGGAATTTCTTAGCTAAAATTTCATTATTTTGGATTCATAGATTTGAACTCTTAGTTTTGAATATGAGAAAAAAAAATCCATTGTTTATATTTACTAAAAATATTTATGAATTTGGATTATATTAAATTCACAAAAAAAAAAAAAAAATTAAAGACTCTGATAGTAGTGAATTGCAAATAACTTTTACATGTATCCTAATTATTAATTAAGTATATAATTCATTTGCAAAATTAATTAAATTTAATTAAGTCAAATTTATAATTTCACTAATTTAAAATTCTATTTCATTAAATTTAAATACAATTAATGTTATGAAATTAATAAAATAAATTTTTAAATATTTTTTTATTTTTATTTATATTAATGTAAAATCTAAAGATTTAAAAATAAATTATCAGTCAACGAGATTTTTTTTTCAATAATATTAAAATTATTTTCATTCGAGATAAACTTATTAAAAAATAAATTATTTAAACTAAACAATTAACATCCTCCTTTATCATTTCTCAAACAATATTCCACAAATATCCAACTCTTTTTTAATTTTTTTTTTTTTAAAAGGCAAAAAATTATGCTTCCTTTTAGGAAAACCAATGAGTGTGAATCAAAAGCAACAAATGCAAGTGATCACAAAATCATGGTGGCCTTAGAAACTAGGAAATATATATATATAGCGGTCCTAATTAAAGAGAAAAAGAAGCCCTTTGAATTGGTGGAAGAAAGGGTAATGGTGTGGTCTCAATTGATCTCAAGTTCTTAGATTAATTAGGAGATTAGACAACAACATTGTATAATGCCATTGCCATGGATTGACCGGCATGACAACTTCATAGTTCCCCACGTTTATTCTACCAAAAAAAGTTGGCACTTTTCCAATTTAATTTTGCCCCATTTTCTAAGCAACTTATATATGATAAATTTATGAATAAATTATTATTTAATTTCTGAAAATTGATCTAATTAATTATTTTATTTTATTTTTTTAAAATAACTAATTTTTAATTTTATTATTTCGTCTATTTTTATCGTTAAATATTAAAAAATTAAACTCTTTGTTATTTTTTTTTTAAATCCAAACAGGGTAGCTACTTAATTAACATATCATGAACTGATAAAGCTCCTTATCATCACCGACCAAGTATCTGTGCCAGCAGTGATGGAGTCAGCGGCCATCACTATGGTTGTAGTTATGGAGAGAAGAAGAACATGAAAGCCATTGGACGGAAGGACTAAGTGCCCGTTTGGCATAACTTATTGAAGAGAAAAATCAGTTTTTTTGGATGAAAAATTAATTTTGGTTCAGTTTATAATGTTTGGTAAATATCAAAATTAATAAAAGCAATTATCTGGATAGCTAAAATTCAATTTTTTTTGGATAAGTTAAAAATTAAAACTTTTCAAGATAGCTGAATTTTAGATTAAAAGTGTAGCTGATTTTAAAAAATTAATGGACAAAAATATCTTTCACTTTTGTTAACAATAACAAATCTACCTATTATTAGTTTATAAATAGTTTTTATATTGTATTTTACTAAATATACAGTTAAGTGCTTTTGGAAATATCACTTTTAGGAATAGAACTTTTTCCGTATGAAAAGCTATTTTTATAAACTGTGCCAAATTAAACCTAAAATCATTAAAATTCGTAAAATTTATCATCCAAATTTAAACTCAAACAACAGTAGCAAATCAGAATTACACTAGATACTCAAAATCTAGCATTACAAACAATAAAAATGGACAATTTATCACCTGCTTAAGTAAATAAAGTTACAATGAATTTGCATAGCAATCCGATAAATTAATTAGTTTCTTAAAAAATTGGATGAATTAATTAATTAGATCAAATTTTATAAATTAAATAATAATTTATTCAAAATTAATTATTTATTAAGAAGTAGTTGAATAAAATTAGGGGTAATTTTTTTTTTAAACAACTCTAATTAATTTATTCAATGAATTTGAATTCCTTCACTTTTGTGTTTGTGCTACAAGACCCAACTATGAATTTTTGGTACATTTCCATTGACATTTTTATTTTCTTTATTATCATCTTTGGATCCTAACATTCAAAAACCAAATAATTTTGCTTGTAATGATGAAACATTATTTTTAGTTTCTTTTTATTTACATTAATAAATTTTTAAAGAAAAATATATCATTCAGATTGTAATTTCCAACCTCTTATATTATGAATCTTTCAACAGTTAATCTACTTTGGTAATTTGAACACTTCAATAATGGTAACTAGTAATTAAGTTATATTATTAGCATGATCATAAAACTAATGTTTTAATATTTTAATTTTATAATTTGCTCTCTTATTTTTATTGATCGATATTCAGATTTTAAGATTAGAACATTGCAATTTTATAATTTATAAGGATATTATAAGCTATTAATGGAGTTTTACACTGAACCTTTAATATACTTGAACCCTTCATCTACCCATATACAACAGCCAAGTGGTTCACTGTTACTTTAATAGACCTTAAAATTCTTAGGTTCAATAACTACAGTGCCAGTGATGTCCTACAGCATGGTGGCAAGAAAATGACATATTGTGGGTAAGCTAGCCAAAAAGAGAAACCCAGATACATTTTGTTGAGAGCAACCTCAAATTCAACTTCTAGTGGACTTAGGGACTTGCTACAAGTATTTGCTAAACGTTTAGGAATGAGGTTTTGAACTTGAGTTTATTACCTAATCAAGAGATATATTATCATTAGACTATAAGCTCGAGTGCTATTCGTTGCAAGTATTTTCAGCTGATTGTGCAATGAAGGAAGTGAGTGAAAGAGTACAGAATATGTCTACAAGTTTAAAAGTGCAAATCTGTTCTGGAATTCTGTTTGTACTTGAGCAAGTTTTTGGGTCATTTATATACATTTATATAGTTGTGGTCCAGATTGTAAATTGAATGCTCTTGAGGGGACCATAAAGGAACTAAAAGAACCTAAGTGGTGCACCATTTTACCTCTAAATGAAGACTAACGAAAAGTGAATGAATATTTATTTATTTATTTTCTTAAATTGCTTTAAATTATTAATTCCAATTCGAGACCTCATAATTTTAAAAATGATTTCAGTACAATTGGTAATGAATGAAGGAGTACTCTTTGAATTGAAATTGACTCATTTCATGTGCAAGCTCACAAGCTTTCTCAAACTTGGTTTAATTGGGAAGGCTCTAGCTTTAATTGTTCATTGAAAAATAATTGTTTCAAGTTTCATTATAACTAAATCTCGTAACTAAAATACAATTTAGAAACCAGAGCTAAAATGCAGGAAAGAAAATTTTTAACCTTTTTTTTTTTTTTATGATCTTGCAAAACAAACTTGCAAAATTAAATAGAAATTTATATAAATGGTCAAAATGCATAATGCATTGATCATCATCATTTGATTCAACTTTATATGGTCCTTCTAGGACCAAAAGAAATCTCCATAGAAGTTTTTCAACATTTCCCTAGTGCCCTTTTAACAAAATCTTCATTGATACCCTTCAAAATCAACAAAAGCTCATTTTGGTCTTTTTTTTTTTTTTTTTACCTTTTTAAATAATTTTTTGAACTTCCCCAATCATTCTCATTTCACATAACTACTACCCTCCTAAATTTTAGACATCATATAATTTGATAATTTCAATGCAATTCTTGATCTTGAAGAAACAGAGGAAAAACAGAACAGAAAGATTCATATCAGAAAAATCAAGAACCAAATAATTGTAATTTTTTGTATCTTAATTCACATATCAGAATCTAAACAACTAAAATTATTACTCAAGTCATCAAAGAATGCTAAGTATCAATCCCTTCCAAGAAGAAAGGAAAACAAATAGAAATAAAAAAAAATAATAAAATAATAAAAAGGAAAAACTAAAATCAAAACAGAGGAAATGAAAATTAAGATAAACAAGAGCCAGAAGATGAATAAAAGTCAGTTCTTATTTTTTATTTTTTAATTCAATTTTTCTTCAAGGGCTCTTACAGGCATAAATCAACAAAGAGAATTCAACTCTTTCTTCATCTTTTTGCACCAATTTCTCCTCTAACCAAAGCCTGCAATCCGTTCCACTTCTTGTCCTGAACATGAACACAGCAGAACCAGAACCAGAACCAGAACCTGAACAAGGACTATAAAACCAGTCATGAACATCCCACATTAGATCAACAACCAACCCATCAACAAAGATTGTTTGATTTCCTCTAAAATTCCATTGCAGCCGCTTTACACGAATCACCATCTTCTTATCGATACATACCGATAAAACTGGATATTTTAGGCCTTCATTTTCTCCACCACATGTAATCAAAATTTCGTGTTCAATTCCTGTATCACAAAACTGTGCCTTAGTAACATATAAAGTAGCATTGCCTGAACAATGTTCTTGCCTTGAAATTAGACTTGATTTGGCTACTGGGGTGCTGCTTTTGAGCTTCTTGTTTATTGTTTCTCCTTCTATTTCACCAAGTACAAGGCCTATTTCTGAATCGACCATTACCAACACATAAAACCCATTAACAGGTGCTGGTCCTAAATCATATTTAGCAGAAGAAAGATCCCAAAAGACTTCAATTTTCCAATTTTCGGATTCGACTACTTTGCTGCCTTTTTTCTTCCTGAATAGTCTTGTATTGGTGTTGAGTTTGAAAGATGTTGAAGAATCATTGTCAAAGTTTATGCTAAGGCCTTGAGTTGTATGGTTTTTGCACCAATTGACTCTGACCAAAACTTGTTTTTGGGTTGAAAGAATGATTTTATAGAAGTAAGAAACTGCATTTTGAATAGATGGGATTAAATTTGGAGAGATACAAGCATTGTTTGAATAGCTAGAACATGAAGAATTAGACACATTTATGGCATTTTCATTAAAACAAGAAACTATGTCTCTCATTTTAAAGAACCAAAAAAAAAAAAATTAATTCTTGAATCTTGATGATGATATGGGAAAAAACTGCAATTGGGTTCTTGAAAATAATGGATTTAGAAAGACAGAAAGAGAGAAAGAGAAGGAGAGATCTGAAGAAGATTTGGAGAGATGGTTTTTTTTTTCTTTTGCTGTTTTGGCCAATACTAAAAAGAAAAATTAGCAAGTTAAAGGGACTAGACCAAGTTAGGTGCTTTTTGAACTGCCTTTCTTTAAAAAATTTCTATAGAGAAAATTCATATTTACTATTATATAGAGAAAAACATAAACAGAAAGACAGGAAATGAAATAAAAATCTAAATTCTTGAATTTAATAAGAGTCAGTCTCACCTTAAAATCTGCATCTCATTCTTATAAAATATACTTATATTATAAAGTTTATAAGAAAGGTAAAGAATAGAAGATTGAGGAAGAAACCTTCAAGAATTCTTTATTTAATAACTTTTGACAGTTCATATCAAATAATATTAAAAATCCAAAAAGGGGTTAAAAAAATAAAGAGAATTAAAAAGAAAGGGCATAGAAAAAGATGTTCATTTAGACCTGGTCTAAATACCATAACAACTTTGTGACATGCCTTTGATTTCAAGCCTTGGCTTTAGTGATTAGTATAATGGCTAAGAAATAACTAAAGAAGATGACCTATTGAAAACTTTTCAAGGGTTTTTTATATTAATGATAATACAAAGTATTAATAATTTTTATTTCACAATTTTTATTAAAATCATTAAATCATATGATAAAATAGAGAATAGTTAAAACTGAAATATCTCAAAATTTCAATTTTAATTTCATTATTAAATTAAACTCTTATTTAAATGTGGTGTCTAAAATTATAAAATTGAAACTTTAAATTTTAGCAAGTTTAATAAAAGGGAATAGAAAGTGAGGGATTAATGGGCACAGTAAAGAGTTGGATAAATGGTTTTAGGACAGTTAAACAAAGAGGGACCTATAAGAAGATATGTTGGGTGCTATTTGGGGATTGAGGGGTTGCAGTAACACAGTTCCTTGCTGTGTTAACTTTTTATAACCCATAAAAATTTTAAAAATTATAATATTATAATATTTATTATAACGAAGACATACTTTTTATACGAAATATATATGTTAAAAGTATGTTAAATTTTAATTAAATCATTAAATTTTAACGGTCTAAATTTAATATATTTATATTATATTTTTTAAATTCATTTGATTTTTATTTCATACAAAAAATATGTTATTGGATTCGTTACAACAAATATCATATTATTATAATTTTTAAAAAATTTTATATAAATTTTTTAAATTCTAAAAAATCAACAACAGGAAGTTACTATATTTTTTGACAAGCAGGCCCTCAAACCGCTACTTGGTGGGCCAAAAATTTTTAGTGTTTTTTTTTTTTTTTTCAAATTTTACTACAACTAGAGAAGAGATTATATGTAGGAGGCAGTGGCATGGGATGAGTATGATAATGAATGTTGGCCCCCACAAAATAAATTTAGTCTTTAGTCCCACCCACTCCACCCCCAACACACCCTATGATTAAAAGCAAGGCATAATGTGAGCTATAGAGAGTTGCCTTTCTTATGCCCTAACATATACATATATATGTCACTTTTTATTATTGATTCTAAAAATGTAAATTAATTAAAAATTAAAAGATCATATAATAATGAAACTACAAGTGTGAATATTTTAATTAATTAGTGATGGTATGCATGTTACATCCTTTAATACAATAATTAATACAAGTTGGTAAAAGAGCCATTAAATTTAATGTATATACCCATTTAATTCTTTTTATTTATATTAAAAAAAAGAAAAAAGTTAAACTTTAAATTTTGTTATAATTAAGAAATGCAATTACTCTAAATAAGTATCGTTTTAAATTTTTTTACAGGTATTAAAAAATACAATAAATCACTTTAATAATAGAAAAAAAAATATTTTACTAAAATACTCTTATTATGGAAGAAATCAATACTTTATAGTCATTAAATTCAGACCTTATTTTTAAAGGACTTAATTTTTTAAAAATAACATTTATATATAAATTTAAAAAAAAAATTAAAACGATATTTATTTAGAAATTGAGAGAGTATAAAATTAAATTTGTAGGTGTGTAAAAATAAATTTTTTTTTTATTTTTTGTAATTTTCTCATTAGAAGATGAAATAACACACTAATTAAGTATTTGAATATGTTAATCTCAAAAGTTTAAAAACAAGAGTAAAGTGAAAGGTCTAGCAATTTTGATTAAAGTTGCATCACTAAGAGAAAAAGAAAAGTGGTTATGATTTAAACTTTAAAAAGGCTTAAAAGAGGAGAAATTAGAAGAAAAGCATGAAGACAAGACTTGTGATTAGTTCATGTGGGTGTTAGTGTTATCAATTATTCATTAGTTGTAACCAAACAATAACATAATTATTAGCATTAATAGAATGATCAAAGAAATGAATGCCTTGAAGAAGGAAAGGGATAGAGAGAGGAATGAGGGAATCTATCCTAGAAACGTAAAAACAATGCAAGTAGTAGGGCATTATAACTCTTCCTATCGGGGTGCAAGAGAACAGTCATGCTATTGTATTAGGGACCCTCCACAATTGGTCTGGTCCTATACTGTTAGGGCATGTTCCCTCATCATGACAAAGGTTAAATTGCTGAAGGAGACTGATTATCCTCATGAAAAATGTTAAAAAAAGTTATGGTTTTATAATTTTTTTTTTCCTTAGAAATATCAGTAAGCATAAGACTGATCAGACCCTATAGCTAGGATCATAGCCCTTCCCAGCTAGGGCATCGGTAATACAATGTGCATATCGCTGATAGTATATTCCCACTATCCTGTCAGAGCGGTAGCTCTATCAAATTCACATGTAAAATGGGTTAAGGGAAATCAATATCAATAGACAGTAATCATTAGGAACATTATGGTACAATGACTTTCGATCGATACGCATTAGTTTACTTGTCAATCAGTATACCAAAGGCATTTCAATATCAATAGCAATCAATAAATACGGATAAATTTCAATCTTTAGGAAGATCCAA
>CANXYC010649427.1:0-13906 GCA_948193065.1 Aleurites moluccanus | reverse complement strand
TATATATATGTATATATATATATATGTATATATATATATATGTATCTATATATATATGTATATATATATATATGTATCTATATATATATGTATATATATATATATGTATATATATATATATGTATCTATATATATATGTATATATATATATATGTATCTATATATATATGTATATATATATATATGTATATATATATATATGTATATATATATATATGTATATATATATATATGTATATATATATATATATATATATATGTATATATGGATGAACAATTTAAGAATGCTTGGTCATATTATTTCAAAGAAATAAGAAACAAATGGAATGTTCATACTTATCTCTTACACAATTTCTCTTAAATTTTCCTTAGCAATTTGCTTAATTCCAACTCCTCAATTAATTTGATTTCCTCCTCCCAAGAAATTTTCCAAATATTCAAAATTAGAGTTTTCTCCAAATCAATAATATTTAATATGATTTCTGAATATTTATCCATCTTAGAGTCTCTATTCTTAATTCCCAACATCAATTTAATTATCTCTTAAAGAAAATTTTGCATTTAATTCGGATTTACTGTTCATATTACTATTCATGACAGTCCCAACATTCTGATTTCCTTCCACATTAATTACCATTAATGACTTCAAATTGCTTGCAATAAATTCTATACACCCAATATTAATTATTCTAACCAATAAACTTAAAAAAATCTAAAAGAAAATAACCTTGAAAGAGAATTTATCTTATTTCTTCAAAACTGAAATTCCTGAGATTTCTTGCTTAAATCTGATGATTTCTTGCTTAAATCTGATGATTTCTGTCTTAATATAGAATAATCTAGAGGTCTAATGTATTAATTTGAGTATTAATGCCTTAGAAAATAAAATGAAACTAATATGAGAAAAGACTGAAATTAACGAAGAAAGAAGGAAAGAAGAATTGTGAAAAACGCTACTGGGTTGCTGGGGTTAAATAGACCACTGTCCCAGAATTTTCGCTTGCCAGCTCGCCAATCTGCCTCGGCAAAGCTACCTCACATAAGCTAGCTCGCCATTCCCACTTCGTATTTCCCAGCTCGCCAAACTGATCCGGCAATGCCACTTCGCTAATCCAGCTTGCATATGTCACCTCGCATATGCTGCCTCGTCAAACTCTCCTCGCGAACTCTTCCTCGCGTATGCCGTCTCCAGATGCCACCTCGGCAATGCCTCTTCGCCAACTCGCTTTGCCTTCGTATAATGCCACCTCGCCTTTCTTCTTCGCCAAAGCCTCTTCGCACATGTCACCTTGCATATGCCTCTTTGCTAATTGCCACTTTGGCAATCACACCTAGCCACTTCGCCAGCTTGCAAAATGCCACTTCGCATTTTGTCGGCTCGCCATACCAAAACTCTGCTAAGTTGAAACCTTCCCTAGACAACTTACACTTAACTAGCTCGCAAATGAGCTACAAATATCCAAACTTACTAATTATTTTTTCTATTTAAAATAAACATACAGAGGCTCAACATAACAAAAATTTGAATCACAGAGACAACCACACTGATCATGGTGACTCTCCAAAAGTCACCCAGGCTTACTGCCCCAAAATCCATCTGAACAGTCTTGATAATTTCCACTCTCCACTAAGTTATACTTATCCAAAATTCCTGAAATTTTACATCCAATATCACAACACATAAAGAAACATTTCTCATGTTTATACCTTTGGCTCATTCTATCTCAGTCATTCTTAGAAATTTCAAACAAACACTGACTTCCTGCAGAAATACTCAACCATACCAGTTTTGCTCAAAGAGACATAACTCCTCACACACATAGAATTTTATCAAAGCATTTTATAGAATTATAAATGAGATATAGATTAACAAATTTTATGTTTTACACTTTACCGAATTATTTCTCTAAGAATATGCAATCATCCTCACAATTTCCTGCAACCAGAAATTCTAGATTCCTCAAAACATTGATACACTTTATTAATTTAAATTCATCAATTATACAATAAATAAAATATAACAAAATGGCAGATATTACAGGTTTGATTGGTTTGAAAGAGTATGTCACTACTTATTGGATAGCTTTATTTGGAGATAGATACTTTGCTTACTATTCATCGGACTTACACTTACAGCTAGTGTATGAATTCTTCACCACAATTCTTGTGAGTCCCATGGGTGATATGACATTCAGGCTAGGCAAAACAAACCATTCATTATCTTCTGATGCTCTAAGTGGTTTATTTAAGCTTAAGTCTAGTGGGGTTTGCTGAATTTCATATCATTGGGATCCTTTCCCGGTTTGGGAAGCATTGATTGGCTCTGCTCAGTATGATGTTCGGACTGCAAAATCTTCAAGGATTCTTGACCCAGCTCTCTGAATTATACATCGGTTCCTCACCTATTCAGTTTTTGCTATAAGAGACATCAATGGAGTTGTCAATCACAAGGAGCTATTTTTTTTGGATTGTTTGCGACAAGGAATCGATGTAGATGTTGTTAGATGGTTTATGGATGCATTTAAGGATATGAGCACAAAAGTCAAAGGAAAATTACTTATTGGTATGTATGTGACTCGGATTGCAAATCACTTTGAGATTCCTCATAATTCAAAGTTCTCATCACTCCTAAGGATCATCTAGATATTTCAACTTTTCACGATAACTGGAGATGGATGGGTCTTAGCTACTACTGATGGGGATGATCAAGATGATGAGACAGATGATGAGCTTGCTGCTATGTTTGATGTGCCATCCTGAAAAAAACTCTGCAATCCTCTTTCAGTAGCATCACCGACTAGTTCTTAACTATCCTCTTCAGCTGATTCCTTTCAAAGTCAAGTATTGGCACATTTTGGCTAGGCTCAACACTGGACTTGACTCCTTAAAAATCAAAGTTGCTTCTTAACTGGATAAAATTGAAGCAAATTAACAAGAGCTGCAAAAATTCATAGATAATCTTCGAAGTGCTTTATCACTTGGAAGTACCCCTCCACCTGATGACTCTTTCGTTCCTCCTTCATCTTAGTTGTTCTTTTCTTTTTTAGCTGAGCTTTTGTTTATGCTCTCATATTTTATCATGTTTATGTTCTTAGTAATGGCACATTTCTTATTTTGATATTTATATAATACTTCCTGTTTATAAAATTTCAGCTTCTCATATTAAATGATTTATTATCTTGTGAAAACCTTTTTGATTATTGATAAAAAGGGGGAGAAATATTGAATGCTATTGATGATATTGTTTAACTAAATTAAAGGGGAGTTTTTAACTCAGGGGGAGTATTTAAGTGAATTATTTATACTCTCAACATATTGTTTTGTCATTATCAAAAACGAAGAGATTGTTGTCTCTATAATGATTTTGATGATGTAATTGAAATCCAAAACAAAAGTGTTAATCAATATAAATGATTATTTAACTTGTGTTTAAGTTTTTATTTAAAATAGGGATTCACGCCCGTGAATATTATTAATACCCGTGAACAAGATCAAGGCAACATATGAAATTTACTCAGAAAGAATCCTTAAGCCCTTGAATAATAATTCACGACCGTGAAAGAGTTTCATGCCCATAATTATTTTAAGAATGATTTTTGGCTTAGAGACACAGAAAGAGTTTTCAAGACCGTGAAAAATTATTCACACCAGTGATAGTTATTCATGCCTAAGGATGATTTAAATTTGAAATTGGCGCAGAAGATTTCAAGGCCGTGAGTTTTGATCCAAGCCCGTAAAGACTCATATTCATGACCATGACTATCTGTAACGCCCGTGAATCAGTAGTTGCCTGTCAATGTCAAAACTGATCTGTTTTAAATATAGTCATTAGAAAAAGATTTGGAGGCAAATCTTGCATTAAATACAACCAAAATGGTCACATTTAATCACCATTCATTGACGGCTATAAATACATAAAGATTCGAAGTTCTAAGTGGAAGTGAAACACATATCTAAAGTGAAAACCAAATTGTTAATTCATACTCTATTTTATGAACTCTTTAAGCTTTATTTCTTATTTTTAGTGTTCTTACTAGTTTTTGCTAGTCTTAACTATTCATACTTCATTGTATACCATTGGAATAGCTTTGTATAAGTTTAGAGAGACTTAAAAATCTCTATCTCTGTTTTTAAAAGTAAAAAATTTGAGTTGTAACTCAGTGTGTATAGGGTGAAATCCCTGAAAATCTATTGTAATTGATTTGGATAGTGTACCCGATTCTAGTGGAACCTCAATATCAAGTTGATATTGAGAGAAGTGAATGTAGGAGAAAAAATTTGGCTCTGAACCACTATAAATTGGTTGAGCTCTCTTAATCTTTATCTTTTATTATTGCTTGTTATTTAAAATTAACATATCTATTATATATTAGTTGTGTATTTTCTTCTAAATTTTTTAAACTCCTATTCAACCCCCCCCCCAAAGAATATTGCCATAGTAGTATTCACAATGTACATATAAGAATACGAGCATTATTCTTGTTATTTCACACAAAATTTTGCCAGTATTTTCTTTATAATCTTAACCTAATACCCAGGACCAAGTCCCTCTCTTCAATCATTATCAAAATAACACAACCTGCAATAAAAATCACACTCCCAAAATTCTCCACCCTTATAATCTCAAATTCAAATTCAATAAAATACATAGCACTTCTATAACCATTTACCTTCTTCACATTCCATTACTAATTTTCTTTTATCATTCTATATCGGTTATTTACTTTCCTGTAATTCAATTCAATTGCCAAGTTAAACAATTACTTAACATTCAACTTATATCATTATAATCATTAACTTTACATCATTTCTCATTTAATCACTTAACTAATAATTAACCCTTTTATTCATTTCCATAATTCCCAAATATTTATACGATCATTTTTCTTCAATTGCTAACAATCATCCATACTTAGTGATGCCATCTATTATCTACCACATACCATTATAGTTATGTTATTAATTTACTATGATATTGTGCCATTTACAAATTACATATATTCTAACCTCTATGACTATGGAGCATCTAGAATGGCTAACGAACTTAAAAGAATAGTCATTATATTAAACCTTATTAAGTCCCAATTGGAAGGAAATAAAACCTTGGAACCTCTTCTAGTCACTCTTGCATCTAAAAAATAGATACAACTATAATATGAGTAAAATTACTCAGTGAGTATAGATATAAATTATGAACAATAGGTAAGTTCAAAATGAGGGTTATGAAATAATGAATAGTATAAACTTCAATAGTAAATGAATCAATATAGAGTATAGGCTTCATTAATTTATGAATCTAGCATCAATATTATGCCACATGAGTACAATTGCAAGACATAAAATTAGATATAAAATGACTGCAATAATAATGAGAGTAGAAGTCAATCTTAGGGCATGCTCTCCTACAACAATATCATAAGGTTGATCAAATCTTATGGTTAGAATATACATCCCTTCCTAGTAAGGAATACAAATCATTATGCACAATACCGATGTTATCTCATCAGTTAGGTATTCTGTCGCTACATTGTAAAGAAGGCAATAGGGTTCACATGTGAAGAATCAAATCAATACAATTCACTATTGGGTTCATTTATATTAACATTATCAATCATCAATAGGGATATTTCAATAATGCTTCAATAGGAATAATAGTAAAGGATCTAATCAATAGATCAATTTGATATAGCAAATTATAGCAATGCAAATGGATTAGGACAACATGCATAATTAAATATCTATACTCACCTTAGGCTTTTAGACTTCACATTTAAATACTCTCATTTCTAAGTTCCATTCCATTGCTCATTTGATTTCCTTTTCCCTTTTCAATATTCCTTGAATGCGATATATTCAATTAAACTTGATTTAGATACAATCTAACATGAAATTGCATTAATTATACTTAAATTTAAGAGAACTCTTAATATCTTCAAATTCTTGGATTTGTCTATAGTAAAACTCTTGTTGGCAGCCTACATTATTTTAGTAATATCTCACTCTACACTTATCCAAATGTTTAAATTCTTCTTGATAATTAAACTAGATATATAAGGATTTAATATATTTAAAAATTATATTTTTCTAAGCACTACATGATTTGTGGTGAAATTTCTAATTATACCCTACATCCAACAATCTATTCTGCAATTTCTGCCCAAGCAACATCTACTCTTTTAATTATAACTTAATGTATAGATATCCAATTATTAATATGTTTTCGTAAGTTTTCAGATAAGATATAAGGAAACATTTGTCATGTTTTGAGTTTTCCCTAAATATGATCTTAAAGTCTTCAAAATTATAAAATACAGTAAAGTTTCTCAGTGAAAACTCTAACCCGAGTTAGTCTAATTCAGTAACTTATATCTCTTTGTACACTATAAATTTGACAATACTTTCTAAAAGACATATAATTTAGACATATATATCTATAATTTTTATGTTTTATACTTCTCCAAAATCTATTTCTAAGGTTATAAAAATTGAGCTCAAAGTTTCTGTTCACTTCCAGGAAATTCAGAATTTCTTTCTAACCTTTCTTCCATCCTAACTTGTATTTAACCTATATCAATTCCTTTTTCCTATTTCAAGACCTAAGATTTACATAATTAAAATACTAGTCTCTAAAATAATATCATTTATACTTATCATATATTCCATTATTTCAATAGCTCTACTTATCATATTAATAAATTGAATGAATTAAAACTTAATTTAGAGAAATTACCTCATTTATGCTCTCTTAAACTCCTTTGAATCATGCTTGATGTATCTTCCCCTTCCTTAGCCTCCAATCACCTTCATAACACTCTAGATACTTAATTAAGCTATCTAAATAATTTTGTACATGCTAGGAAAAGTTAGGAATTAGGAAAGAAAGCTTGGAGAATTTAGAAGGAATTTTCCCAAGAATAATTTGGTCACCTCTCTCACTCTTTCCTTGCATATTGCTTATTATTATTATTTTTAAATACTCATACCTCAATATATATATTACTCTAATGAGAAATTGAAGAAAGAAAGATAAAAGAGTATTGAAAATTCTAGTTAGGGACAAGGGTTTCATAAATAATGGAAGAAAGAATTGAAGAATAAAATTTCAATGTCATGACCCGTTTCCGGATCGTGATGGTCCTAGGGCATGGGAGATACCAATGGCGATCGGCGCCCGTAGAACCCAGTATCATATGTACAATCTATAAACCACAATATATTATCCATTTTAGTTAGTTACCATCCATTTTGTTATTCTGTAATTCATTCTGTAATTTTTTGCAATTGGCTGTAACAGTCATTAAACCACATCATATAATCATCATATATCTCATAATATCATCATAACATATATACATGTTCATTTCCTAGCTAACCCATACATACCCCTTGGAGCAGCTAGATTATGAACATCAAAATAATAATACAAATCAGAATATATACATCAGTAATGCTGGCAGAAATCCCCGGATGACAAATGACAGGATTCTGCACTCTACTCATCTCCTGAAATGGGTAAACAAAGAAAAGGTGAGTATATAAGATACTCAGTGAATCTATATGCATCCACAAATAAACAGTAGGTAGAAAAGGTCAATGGTACCAATAAGTTAGATACAGTATATAGAATCAATATCAGGTTATAGAATAGCCAAGGAATAAAACATAGACTCGGTATCATATGGAAAGACAAATAAAGTGATGGACTGTATGAAATCATACAATCTCCAGTAATCAGTATGGACCATATGTGAACATATAGGTCTCTAGTAGCATATCAATATCAATGAGCATAAGACTGATTAGTTCTTATGGCCAGGACCATAACCAGTCCTAGATAGGGCATCAGTAATACAACGTGCACATTGCCAACAGTATTTTCCCACTACCCTATCGGGTCGGTAGCTCTGTCAAGTCACATTAGGATCAATATAGAGAAACAACATACCAATGGATACCATTATGCAACAATAACATCCTCCATATCAATAAGCTCAATATCAGTCTATTCAATTATCAATAAGATTAATGGCAATGCTATAGGTGACATATAATCAATGACAAATGGTTTGGAAATTAAGAAAGACATGGAACAAAAGTTGACTCGGCGAAGGAAAACGGTAGGCCATTTGGCCTACCAATGTCGCTGGCAACAATGGCATACGACTGGTAGGCCTATAGAATGCAAACAATAGGCCAAAGACAAAATGAACTAGGCATTTCATCGAACACATGATGGGCATACAATGGCAAGCCAATAAGTTAGGTTAGGGTGTAAAATTGACTTGCCCAATTCAACCAACAACAAACCACATTTGCAATTATACAATAGGCATTCAAAAGGTACATTTAAACAACATTAAATTGGATCAAATGGCTAAGGAATTATGAAAAAAAACAAGCAAAAATACAAAGAGATGAATAGTACACAACGTTCGACCAAGAACCATCTTTCACCATAGGTTTCCATTATTCAATTTAAAGCATTTGGCATGTTATTAGATGCATATTAGACTCACCTAAGCTTCCAAATAGCTTTGAAAAGCTGAATTCCACCAAATTCCTCCAATTGAACCAAATAGCACAACTTGATTACAACTTGTGTTCTACACCAAATCAATTATCAAGTAGTTACCTATTACCATCCAATTAACATATTCTAACATCAATTAACACCAACTAATACTAATTCAAATAGCTAAGTTACACAACTTCCATTAGGTTTAGAAATTTAGGGATTTCTATCAATTTGCATCAATTGATGCAATTAACCTTAAAATCCATCTAATTCAACTTTAGAATCATCCAAATAAACCGTTAAAACAAACAAAACAACTTCTTACCTCAATATGGTGATGAACCTGAAATGAATGAGCTCTCCAATCTTTGGTTTCCTTTGCTTTATCCTACAAATTGATGATGGAGATAGATATAATTAGGTAAATACTTAACTTTTCCATCAATTTCCTTAAGAAATTTTGTGAAGAAAGAAGAAGAATAGAAGAAGAAATGGGGAAGAGAGGTTCGGCTATCACAATGAAGAAGAAGAAGATGATGGAAATGTTCTAAGTGTCAAATAAATAGAAAAAATCAATTTGGCAAATTACAACTAACTCCTCCAACTTTTATATATCACACTTTGGTCTAAAATCTTCTGTAATTTATTTTGTCAATTCTGTCAGGATTTGGATTTCAAAGTAGGGAATCAATAAGCTTATTTTAATTTATATTTATTTATAAAAATAGTTTCAGAGTCATTCTATAACTCCGACAGACTAATTTTCACCATTCACCTTAAACTTCCTTATATTTATAATTTTGTCATTGGTTACTTTTTTACTGTTCCTAAATGTTTTTCACTTCTTTCTTTTTATCAAAATTACACATGCATTATGGTGATCTTTTACCCCCAGGTCAACTTCAGAAATTTTTTTGTTGACCGGACTGCTAATTTCTTGGCAATGTTTCCGACACCGCCGCTTTCCGGAAAAGTAACTAGTTCGCTTTCTAACTATATCTCTAAAATTATTTTTCATCGTTTCAAGATTTTTGAACCACATTCTAAGAACTAAATCATGCATATGTGTTAGAACTTTCTAGAATATTACATTCAATTAACATTCTTATCTTTTGGGATAAGATATGGCCGGCCACTTTGGTTAACAAAAATAAAAATTTCTAGATTTGTGATGTGTTGTAAAAATACTATTGAAGGGTGGGTCCCATAACTTTAGAAAATTATATTTTAACCCACAACTTTTCTATATTTATAATTATAACCACAATGCTTTCTATTACTTTACAATTTAGTCCTTAAATTATTTTCATTTAAGTTCTATGGAACCTTAAATATTCTCTTACACCTTAATTTATTTCAATTGATCAACCTCAATGATTAAGAAATTTTTATTCTGAACCTAGTTCGAGGAAACTCCAAGAATTAGCAACTTATAGCTTTTCTTAAATCTCATTTCCTAACTCCAAACCTTAACTATTATTTACTTTAATTCCATGGAATTTTCATTATTTCAATCCATTTTGACTTATTATGCTCAACGACTAACCGATTTTTCATTTAGAGTCCGTTTCACTTAAGTTTCGAAATTGGTAAAACTTAACTTTCCATTTCCTAATTCTTTAATTTCTTCACTTTAATTGAATTTCATTTATTTAATCTATCTTATGACCTCAAGTATTTTGGGGTATTACAATATATATATATATATAGTTGAGATGAGAATGAATCATGAAAACTGGCAGATGATGAGTTTATAATAGGAGTTCTACGGGTATTGATTGTGTAAGTGGATCTCACACCTTAGGACCGTCATGTTCTATTTTTGGAACGGGACATAATCATTCACTTAATTCTCAATTAATAATTATACCATAATTAATATTTCAATAATTAATCACCTAAAAATTTATTTGATCCTCACCATAATAATATTTCAACATTTAACCCACTTAACAATTAGTTTAACTTTAACTATAAATAATATATTACCAAGAAAAATTATTTATAATGCATTAATTATTTATCTTAATTTAAATTAATTATTCACCTAATTTTACAATTGTATTAATTTATTTACTTCGTAATTATTAAAATTTTGGTACCCCAAATCCATAAATTTCACTCAAATAAATTTCATTATTACTCCAAATTAATGATCTCAATTTAACTTAATTAATTTACTTAATTTAATGATAGTTTAAATTTATTCATTCTGCAATTATATTAATACCAGTATCCAAATTCAATATTTCTCACAATTTAACTACACAAAATACTCCATAATATTTAACATAATTTTTAGAATCATAAAAAGCTCACTTACCCCGATTGCCGGAAAAAAGAATTAGTTTTCTCATTTTTTGATCTGGACTTCAATCACCAATGGCAACAAACTGAGTACCATTGAAAAGCTAATACTGATGGGAGTCCAAAGGAACTAATCTCGTCTGAAACAAAATTCAAAATCGGTCGAAAATGACTTGAGAAGATTTCGATATATGAGACTTTAGACGAAGCGTCTAGCGGCTATTCATGGTAGACTTCAGCTGTAGAGTTTTTGACACCTTCCCTTCCTCAAAGATTGGCGCATGCCGGCAATATATAGCCGGAAGGCACTCCTCCTATAAGGGCAACCTTCTCTTTCTCCCTCGTCTTTCTTTCTTCATATATAAAATAATAATAATATAATAATAATAATTATTATTATTATTATATTTGAAAACATGGAGGAATATTTCTTTAGGATATTACTTTTTATTTTTAATTAAATAATTAAATAAACAAATAAATAAATAAATTTTTAAAAATTTTTAAATTTAATTTAAAATAATATAAACTCAAAAATACTTTAACATCCATTTATTGCTTTAATTAAAATTCTTAAAATAGTCATAAAATATAATTTTTAAAATATTTCAAAATTTGGATATTATAATAATTCTTAAAATTAGGCGATATGCTGATATTTGTATGATGAGCTTTGACATTAGTTTGCAGGGACTAGAGCTAGGATTATTGGAGGCGAGTTTGATGACAGCGGAACTTTATTGCTAGTCAGATCTTAGCCGATAATGACCTTGATAGTGACAAGCTCTCGATCAGCAAAAGCTTGGTGAAAGGTTGCTTTGCAAGCTGCTAATTATGGTGGTCCTGGCAAAAGGCTTTGGCAAGCCTATGATCGGAGAAGCAACCTTGGTGCTAGAAGCTGTGGATTCGCCAATGGCAATTTGTCATAGAAGTTATTGTCGATGATTAAAAGACGAGTAAGTCCTCGAGAAGCATAAATTGAGCCTGCCAAAGGCATTGATGTTATTAGAGATCCAGCTTTGATGAAACCCATATATCGTTTCATTTTTTAATTGTTAATTTTAATATTTTTATTATTTAAAATACGAAATAGATCCCATAATTTTATTTTAGTAAATCAATTAATGATATTTGTATAATCAACAGTGAAAACCTAAAATTGAGTCGAAAATAAAGTTGAAGGGGCTAACTGAATTTTTTTTTTCAAGATTCACATTGATTCAAAGACCTGAGTTCAAACCCCCCAATTGATATTTCCCAAGACCTTCTTATTCAATAATTAGGTTATTGATTCATTTTTACTCATTTTCTTTACTTTTATGTTAATTCAAAGCTACATATTTTGACCTTCTTATAAAAAAATTAGTACTACTTAGTTTAATTGATACAAGTTTTGTTTTATTACATTTATTTTAATTTATTGAAGAATTTGACTAAAAACAGTTTGAAGCACAATTATATTGTTTGTGTTATTAATATAATTTTAAATCATATGGTTCGATAGGGGAAAAGTTAGTACATTTAAAACAATAGAACCCAACTCAACCTAAACTCTTAAACAAAAACAGTTTACTCAAAAGAAAAACAACACCAAACCAAGCAGGATCAAAAGACAAGGAGAGCCATTGTTACGACTCGTTCCTACTGGGCACAAGACTGGTACTAGGAAATGAGAAATCGTAAGGTTTTTAAAATCTGTAATAAGCCGAACTTACCACTAAATGACAAAACTGCAATATGATAATTGTAACTGTCATAAAATAAGAGCTATGACCCCACCTGTCAAACAGAACATAAACAAAATATCAACTTTCTGCCACCTAGGGTTACCATCATCCATATAACATCATTATCATTAAATTTCTACTTAACAAAACAATAACAAAACTACAATCATAAATCTAACACTGAAAATAACAATGCAGAACTCTAAAGATTTTCATACAATAAATATGAAATAATTACATAACAAAATAAAATAACTTCTCTGCCTGAGGAATAAAAGGCATAAATACTAAAGTTAAAAACTTAATATCTTTAAACTCGATCCAGAACCTGAAAAAATATTTGAACAGGGATGAGTGTTCGACTCAATGAGTTGATATAAATTAATTTAACGTGCAATCTTTCATTTATCTATATGACATGTCACAACACATGTAAACATCTATGATAGAAAATGTCTGTGGAATCCAACCACATTTATGTTTTTGTTTATTATAAATAGGGAGCCAATCCCCTCCCCTGATTCTCTTAAAATCTAACTATGGGACAACAGTGAGACTAGCTCAAACCATACATCCCTATACTCTCTTATCCATGTCCAAGGGCCACGGTGAGACATTCTCTAACTAGACAATTCCTGTAATAACATTATCATAATCATCATATTATATCATGTTATATCGTTAATGTTTTCCATGTTAGTACAGTTAGATTCCACATCATCATATTTTCCATCGCAACCACATACATACATATCATTCAACATCATATAATATGACATAAACATACATCATACTTCTAAATCTAATACAATAGTGAGATATATATATATATATATATATATCATGCTTAGATATAGTGTTAAATTAAAATATATCAACTCACAAACTTGATGACCATAAATTAGTTAGCTCTCTTTGAAACACCTGAAATCTGACGGTTAGGAAACTCTCTCAATTGTCAAAAAAATCAAACGCATCTCATTTTCTAGTCCCGGATCTGGTCACCAATAGGGGCAAAATATATAGCATTAGAAAGCCAATGAAGAGAGAAATTCAACAAAATTAAAATCATCGGAAATGGCTATCAAAATTGACCGAAATCCGTCATAGAAGGTTCGGTGGTTTCATTTTTTGATCTCTTTCTCTAGCAAACGTTAAGTAGCAAGTTGGGTACCAAATGAAAGTTGGGACCATTTAATTGAAATAATTAATGTTATATTGTTTTATTTGAAGTCTATATCATGTATAATTCGTTAATCACCAAAGTGGTCGAATTATAAAGATTTTATAGATGTCAAATTAAATAAAATTCAATTATTCATATTTAGTGATGCTATAATTAGATGACATAATGACA
>CANXYC010649354.1:0-12011 GCA_948193065.1 Aleurites moluccanus | reverse complement strand
GAGATGATTTTAGAATATCTTATTCTAGGGACATTATTATAATAATTTATATTACGCAGTTATTCAAATAATCATAATAATGAAAGCCATATATATAAATCATGATATAAAATGTACCAAAAACAATCATCTGATGATTGGTTTTTAGGGCACAAATCCAACAGCTTTCAGCACTCAACATTTTTTTAATTTCTTTTAGCCATGTCAGCAAACCATATATTCACTCATCTACCCCCTCTCTCCACTGCGCATGGAAAACTCACACAATGTTCCAAGCCATTGTTGCTGCTCCACAAACCTCAAATTTTGTACCTGATATGCTCTTCTTGACGATGTAGGTATAGCTTTTCTCCTCTTTGGCATACCTTTCTTTGCACTAATAGCAATGGAGTTGGCTTTGCTTTACCCACAAGAATAGTACCTCATACAGTATCAGCATCAGGCAATTATTGCCCCTATTTTTTTTTATTTTCTCAGGAAACAAACATAAAAACGAAAAAGAAATTCAAAATCTATAAACTACTTCGGATAAGCTCTTCCTCATCCACCTTATCGCTAGCACCATTATCGTCAACATTGTCAATAACATCATCAGTATTATTAAATAATTCGAAAGCTCTCTGGTACTGTTCGAGCGTGAGTTTCAAGGTCTTCTTCTTAACACGAACCTGATCCCTCTCTTCCTTATTCCTCTGCTCCAAATGAACAATGGAGGAGGATGATTCCAGATTTGAAGAACTCAACACCTCAATTTCCATATTTGAAATTCTAAATCAGACGAAAAATTGATTATGATATCCTTCTCTTTTTTATTTATTTTTATCAAAAACCTAGAAATTAAATTTATGATTTATAACTTTTTTTTAAACTTTGGGGATCCTAAAAATCATTTGGAAGAGGAGGTGAATTCTTATTCTTTTTTTAATATTTTTCAAATGTTTCTTGTATTTGTTGTCTACAACTATGGAAAGATTTTACTTTTTGTATTTGTTATTAAGCTATTCTCCTATTTGGATAGCGAGAAAAAATTATTCCATTTTCTCTCTTGATATTTTCTTGGAAATTGTTTCATTTGATGGAAATTGTCTTCTCTCTCTATAAATTGGGTTTTTTTAGAGAGAGAGAGTGAAGGAGGGGGAAGAAGAGAAGGGGATGTTTGTTGTGACAGTAGCTCTTGCAATGACAACTACGGTTGAGGCTATGGTTGCTGCTACTGTGATTATTCGGCTCACTGGTTCTTCTCAATCTTGTCATCATCATCATCTTCATTTAACCAAGAAAGATGAACACATGGCTGCTATTAAAAAAAAATGGGTTGGTTCGGCAAATAATTTTGCACCTTCATCTTTTAACCTCTTAAATTTTTTTGCAATAATGAGTTTATTGTAATTAACTTGAGTTATAAAGGTGGGTGTAGGGTTCATCAATCTCCTTGGAGAGATTAATTGTCATTTTTAAATCAACAAACAGATGGTGAAAATGAGTTATTAAGATGGGTGCAGGGTTTTATTTTTTGGAGTCTCAAGCGCAATGCATAGAGTTGATTTATAGTCTGCTAACGTGACTAAAAGAAATTAAAAAAATATTGAGTGCTGAAAGCCACATCAGCATTTCGTTAATTTTTGGACGGAAATCGAAAATATTTTAAAGTGACTGTCATACTAAGTTGAAGTATTTTTAGGTGACGATTTGAAGATTGAGCATCATAATGTGCATAGGTCATAAGTTAGAATACCATGGATAAAATTAACCCTGAAATTTTTATAAATTAACATTATTTAGACTCATAAATTATATTTATTAAAAAATATATTAATTAATTAATTAATTAATAATTTATTAATTTAAAAAGGAGCAACAATGCAACAAAAAAATATTAAATCAACTAAAATTCATTTTTTTTTTAATTTTATAATTAATTCAATATGAATTAAATAAATTGAACAAAAAATATGAGATCAATTGAATACAAATTAATTGAAATTGATAAAAAAAATTTGATCAATTGAATATAAACTAATTAAAATAAAATAAAAAATATGTGATCGATTAAATATAAATAAAATAAATTGAAAGAAAATATGAGATAAATTATATATGAATTAAATGAAATGAATAAAAAAAATAAGTGAATGCAATTATTTAGATTTTAAATAATCTTTAGATTCATATTTTAATAAAGTATATATCATAATTTATTATATATATAATATTGATAAATTATCAATTTATAGTATAAATGAAACTAGATAATTATATAATAATTTTTAAAAATATATTATTTTATTAATTTATTAAAATTATTAATTTAATTCATTAACTCAAATTAAAATAATAAAAAATTATTATATAATAAAAATTATTAATTTATCAAATATTATTTTACATAATTTTTATGATTTTTACTGAGATGGCGTTCTTCTTCTTCTTCTTCGTCGGCCTCGCTGAGGTGCAGCATTGAAGTAGCCAGTGATATAACCAAAATTGTTGAGAAAAACGCAGATGGATATCATACTGCCATTTTCCATGAAAACCATGTTTCCTGTTTCTTTTTTTTCTTTATCTGTCGCTCTGTTGGCTCTAGTTTGGGAGATGGCTTGTCGTCATCAACACACAGTACTTGAATTTGCATCCCACACAATCCCACTTTCGTTAGCATAAGAATTGGGATCATTAATTCTGTCCATTTGGGGACCATTTGGAGTGCGACCATGAAACTTCTTGTTGCTTGCATCAAAGTACGTTAATTCTAATACAACAGCTTTCCCAAATTTTGAGGAAATTCACCCGACAGATTATAGTGAGATGTATCTAAGATTTCTAAGTTTTGCAAATTGCCAAAGTTTATAGGTATCCTGCCACAGTCTGTCATTTGACAAGTTCAATGACTTCAAACTTTTCAGAACATCTGATCTATCAGGAATTTCACCAGATAATTGGTTTTTTGACAGGTCTAAAAATGTATACAGAAACATGTTACGGCTTGGCTAAGTTTGCTTTAGCTTCTTCCAAAACACTTCCGTGTCCAATAAATGTTCGAGGAGATCAACAACATTGTAGACTTCTGATGCCATTGAAGAGGAGATAAAAAATTTGAATTGAAGAGTTTGTGGAAGAGACCTCGAGTTGGTAACATCTCTCCCGAGTTGGTGCTAAAATAATTAGAATTTGAATTCGACTATCTTTTTCATATTCAGAGAAACAAATACAAAAAATAAAAGAAACAAACAAACAAACACAAAAGACAGTACTGAAGCACAACTTGGCTGTAATAGCCAGGGTAGTATTATATATAAAATGTTTTGACAAGCTATTGCCCACCAACTCATATTTTGGCTCAGGGGACAAGCTCTCATATTCTCTTTTCTCTATTTCTTTTAATTTTCCCATTGTACAATCAAATATATGAGGAGATTCTATATGAGAAGCATTAATTCATTTGCAGCAGAAAGCCAGCCCACCAATTCAATGTTAGGTCCAAAAATACCCTCTCAGCTTTCAAAATTTCAAACTATAAAACTTTTTGGGGGTAACCTACCCACATTTATGCCAGAAATTAGCAAACTGTTCGCCCATAACAGATCGATGCAATATAGAGATTTTTGGACCACTTCTCCTGCAACAAAGTAAGAAAAAATAACAATCATTACCCTCTATGCAGAACAAAAATAGAGGAGCCATCAAAAGATATAATATAATATATATATTTCTAGTCTAACCATATTAATGTGAATTTAATTATCACTTGCTGTAAAGATAGACATAGCAAGGGCTAACCACTTGTATTTTACACCAAATAAAAGAACAGAAGAATACCACCGAGTCTGCTGAACGCAAGTGCATGCAAGATGCCAAATGAGGCTCAAATTTTTTCTTCAGAAGTTGCAAGAAACAACTCAAGGAATTGAAACCAAATTTTTATCAGGTGTTCAGAAAGAAAGGAGATTAGCATGACACTACCTTTACATGGGTGCTCGGGAAGGCAGAGGTACGCAGAGTTTCCTGGGTTTCATCCACCATTTTCCGTTTTGGTATGCTCAATATGAAGGCCGCCTGATCAGCAGTAGCAGCCATAGATGTGATTCTGTAACCACTTTCCCATCTTCGATGAATTCCTTCACTTGGGTACAAAAAGTCAAGCTCCACAACCTTTTACCAGTAATTCCAAAAGAAAAGAGGGAAAATCAGCACACATCTATCAAGGAGAGAATTACATATTTATATTTCCAACAGGAACTCATACCTGATCTGAATACCCAGCATTCCTGGACATCACCACACCCCAGCGACTGCCAGCTGTTGTCATGGATGTAACATGAAAGCCTTCTTTCCACTTCTTATTTATCCACTTGAAAGGAAAAGATTCACTCACTTTGTAAGACTGCTGGGTATAAGGAGTTCCTACATGATTACAGAAATTTCAGAATCTTCTTTGGTTGTAGATAATTCTGTTCAATTTCTTAGAAAAAGATCTAATTAATTCATCCACAAGCCCAAACAATATATCGAAAGACCAAGATGAATGAGATGCATAAATGCATAAATACAAAATTTTAATAAAATGTAATTTGATACAAAATTTTAATAAAATTTAGTTTGCAAACTACCAATAAGATTTACTACTTCTATTTATGGCATGTATCCCAAATTTCAAGTCAAATTAGACGTCAATAGTCACCTCCAATATAGTTGTTTAAAGTATATAGTCACCAACCTTTGGACATCACAACTAATGAACTTCCATTGCTTGCACCAGCTATTGAACTGATATAGTAATTCTTTTCCCACTGTTCCATAATCCAATCCTGATGACAAATAAAAAAATGATAAACATAATTAATATTTCCATTGAAACATGACTCAGTAGCAGAAGGGTAGAAATTATGTTTTCAAACCATAACCTTGTGCAGGAAGACAGCTGACAGTTCATAAACCTGTGAAGTGAAACCAGTTCCAGCATCCATGATTAGGGCCCAGAGATTAGCTGCTGAGGCCACACAACTAATATATAACCCATCTTCATTACCCTTGTCCACATGCTGGTGTAGCCTTGCATCTGCTACATTATAGTGATATCTGCAACTCCAAGAAAAATTCCATTAACTTAGAAACAAATAATAGAAACAAGATGCTTCTTATAATTGATATTTTCACTCCCATGTGTCTGATTATTCATAGTAAAGCATTAAGGCTCTAAATATTTGGAATAAATAATGTCAAATTGAAGACAATTTTCAATATCCTCCAAAAAAATGAAATAAAGTGGTTAAAATTTTTTGGATAGTAGAAAATCTTAAGCCCTGATTGATATAAATGAATTCCACAAATTTTGTGTGGGATTCATTTGGAATTTTATGTTTTCATCTACTATATTACTGAAATCTTAGACACCTTTAGCCTTCAATTGTTTTCCATGGTAATTCATCTCAACTCCTTATTCATCTCCATGTCAAACTACCACTAATATATATTCTGCCGAAGTAGCATTGCTCTACCCACTGCTTCATACTCCTTACAACCACAGCCACCTCGTGCCCACTCATTCGCAACTGATTGGTCTACATAATGAATGAGCTGTTATACAATGGTGGGCAAGCTAAGAATGGTGATTGAAGTTCCTTGACATTAAATTTGCAAGTGCTTATGTCTCTGCTTTACATATGGAATTTTTAAAAGTAATCACTGACATAACTTCTATACCCAGAACCATTATGGTGCAGAATTCTAACGGATATTTACTTGGTCAGCCTGTCTCAACTAAAACATATTCCCAAAGATTCAGCAGTCTGAGGATGCATATATCATGATTCTATTACCCATGTCCCTTATTTTGGACTTTGTATCAAGGTTCTAAATACAGAATCGGAAATCGTGTAATGTACTTGGGCCAAATCGAACTGAAACTATTGTGAATTCTATTACAAAATTAGCAAGATAACTCAGATTGACATTAAACGAAGAATTTAAGCAAATATTACAATAATCAACTTATGTGTAGTAATTTATAATAAACATAGTGAAAGAAATAAATACTACAAGAAAGGTAAATCTTTCAATCCAAATATTAAGGAAACATAGTAAAAGAAATAAATACTACAAGAGAGGTAAATCTTTCAAATCCAAATCTTAGTTTCGGTGTGATTCTTGAATCACCCATAGAGAATCACTCATCAGATTCGCTCCCTAATATTCCGACACATTGTATCGTGCAATATTTAAAACCCTGCTTGCATGCAAAGAGGTAAATCTATTCATTGTGTACTTCTTAAATTTCAATTATAAACTGATAAGAAATATAATTTCTTTCCTAATCCCCCATCCTTCAATGAAAAAGGGAAGAAAAAGTCATCATTATTTATTGTTTGCTTATCATAATTACTGTCATACCATGTTCCTGCAACATCTACTATTAGGTAACAAAAGTTCCCACCATTCCGTATCAACATGCTTAAAATTCATTCTTAGTTTTGTTCATGCTACAGTTTGGTATCCGTTACTCAAAATTTTTTTTTCTCATACACTGCCATGTTCATCATAAATATTATTCTTAAAAACCCTGTAGATTTTGATAAGTAAGTGCACGATCAATTATTAAATACAAGGAAATATTTAAAATCATTTACTTTATTTTTTGAGGGAATATATCCATTTATTTTGTTAGTCAATGGAATTGTTCCTTTTTGTTTCTATCAGCATTTTTTTTTTCATTTTGATCCAGCGATGGATAGTATTTACTGTAAGAAACTCAATGGATGAAACCCATTAACATCATGAAGCATTTAAGGAAATCATTAAAAAAATAAGTTTTATTTTATTGAGTTGATATGTCTCATTTAATGTTTGCTGTAAATCATAAATCAGAAAACGGATCATTTTGCAGCTATTTATAATCTCATGCATCAACAAAGTAACCCACTATCCTCATCCACATTTACTACATCAATTCATTTAGTCAGTTTATGAATGATTAGAAGCAAATGCTTTGAAATTTGTGTTACCAACATAGAAGGACCAAACATAAAATAAAGAGCTTCGAACACATTTTAAGCAAAAAAATGGTCAAAAGTTTTAAAATTGAACCTATGCTAAAAAATAATTTAAAACCAGCCTGATTCTAATATTAATTGAATCTGAAACAT
The DNA here is from genome assembly GCA_948193065.1 of Aleurites moluccanus. Taxonomy (NCBI): domain Eukaryota; kingdom Viridiplantae; phylum Streptophyta; class Magnoliopsida; order Malpighiales; family Euphorbiaceae; genus Aleurites; species Aleurites moluccanus. The sequence continues at coordinate 4,872 of CANXYC010649354.1, read as the reverse complement.
CCAACTAGAAATCTAAGAAGGCCAAGAGGAATGTAAGCAATGCTTTCTCACTCACCTAGAGTGTGAGTGACAAACATAGATAAAGTCGTGCCACAAACTTGGGTTCTCAAGGAGTACAAAATAGGAAGCGATATATCATAAAAAAACTAAGAGTGAAAGCAAAAGAAACAATAGCAAACATCATATTGAATGAAAGATTAAATTTACCTCTGCTTCATGGGTCGACGTGCATTGTAAACAGAGATCCACTGTGTTGCAGGACTGCCTAATCGTACTTTCTTCCTTGGTTGCTCATCCTCTTCCAAGTTTATAAGCAATCTTCCACGCTTTTGTCCAACCTGTTCATGTATGAGAGAACAGAAAAAGAAAAGAGTCAGAGCACACTATCCAACTGGAAAAAAATAAAGGGGGAGGGGAATTCACAATCACCTTAAGAGCCCCATCAATTCTAATTGGCCTTAATGGCGTACAAGGTTCAATCAGGCCATCAAAATAAGATATCAGCTTGGAATAATTCGGCTCCTCATCAAACTTCATATTTGTAACAGCTTCAAGGAATTGTTTGAATGGAGCAGGACAAAAGCAACACATCAACTCTGGAGAGGTGGCCATCTTTTTCTTACATACAAGAAAACTCTTGTTATCCCCCTGTCATGTCAACAAACAAGAAGAAAACAACAAAAAAATAATGTCAGATATTCATTTGAAAGACGCATCCTTAATTACAATGCATGAAACAAGAATATAAAGTTACCTGATACCCCTGCCAGGGTAACCTTCCTTTTATAAGAAATATCAACGTGTATGCCAATGACTCAAGATCATCCCTCCGACTTCCAGTTCTGCCTAAATGGGCATGCACGCTAGCATACCTTATTGTTCCCCTGCCAACAGAGATATGCTATAATTTAAAATTAAACATAAAATGGTGAAGATTCGTAAAGCTAAAAAAACCCACACACCTGAATACATCAGGCCTCTGATCATAATCAACATGTTGACCAGATGATGCATCTTTCCATCTAGATGCTGAACCAAAAAGGTGTTAGTGGCACCAAAAGTAAACACATAAATGGAAAATAAAATTTTACACCAGTTTCAACTACATTGCAAGCACAACCACATATAAAGATATGCCAGGAAGAACATGTAGGGTTTACATAATGAACTCATGGTTGCACTTTAGGAAGACCATAAACAAGCAAGCAAGGGAAGGCAAACGTACCTAAACCAAGATCAATAAGATAAAGCTTCTTCTCATCAGCAGTTCCAGGTTGACCAAGTAAAAAATTTTCTGGTTTCACATCTCCATGCACAAACCTTGCTTGAGCAGAGGACAACATCATAAGAAATGGTAACTCATTGCAACTTGGAATACCAAGGACAAGCAAAGTAGGGCATAAAAAAGGTAAAGCATGAAAACATAAAAATACTCACCCCTTCATATGAAGCTTTTCAAGAATTGATATTGCCTCCACTGCAATGCAGGCCACCATATTTGGTGACATCCTGTTGAAGGTACAAGCACATTAAACAGGCAGGGAGAAGAAGAAGAAATGGAGGAGAAGCATGTGGATCCAAGGATGCCACACGCATAAGCATCGTTATATATGAGAGAGAGAAAGAAATTCTCTTCCTTACGATTGGCCAAGGGAATTCCAAACATCCCAAAGGCTGGGTCCGAGCATGTCCATTACCTGAAATTTTTATTTAATTTCCTTTAGAAACAGTAAGTAAATTCAGAAATTTTGACCATAAAGAGCTCAAGATTAACACTCACCAGAATGTAGAAATCTCCTTGGCGACCCTTGTAATGTGCCCAAGGAATTCCGTAACATCCATTTAGAGTACTTTTCAATTTTAAAAGGAAAAAAGAAGTCAACAAGAATGATCAATCAGGTAATATGTTTCAAATACATGAAGTATAATAAAGGCATGTACTTACTTATACACTTGCCACTCATAAGGAGGGCCATAATTGCAACCTTTGCTATTGCGATGCTCAAACTTCAATGCAACCTGTAAGGAAAGCAACTCAATGCATGAGATTTCACGCAGATATAACTTTTAATCGGCAGATATGGAAATGAAATCTCTAGTCATACCTCAATGGCATCTGGTCCAGTTCTGTCGGTACCACCACTTACCCTTCTGCCAACATAAACTTGGCCAAAACCACCCTTACCCAACTTTCTTTCTATTTTATATACAGGAGAATTACCCACTTGTACCTACATACAGCAATATGTTCACTAAGAGATTGATATGCATGTGATAACTGCTATGAAATTTTAAGAAAAGATTAATCCGCATTTATTAATACAAGACAAAAGGCATATACTCATATAGGCTAACTAACTAAGCCAATGACCATCCACCAACTGCGCACAGAGAGTTTTAATTTCACAAAATTTTATAATAACAATCATTATATACATGTTTCCAAATAACCCATTCCACCAGTAGTTGGCAGATTGAAGTCAGCAATTTTTTAATTACTATCGTCAGCCAAAGAAGGCACAACAGCAGAATAGTAGTTAAGTCAGTCTTGTTAGTTAATAAAAGCAAGTTCACATCAACCCATTGGCTAAAGACACAAGTACTAGATGTACACAAACAAACCCAACAAGGATAGAGAGCAAACAGGCAATACCCTTTCAGGAACTGGAGTTGTACTTCCTTCTTCTTCAACTCCCACAGCCTTCTCTGCACTCCCACCATCCATTGCAATATCTTTGTCTGCTACTAACTCAACTCGATTATAACCTGGTTCTGCAGCTCCTAAAGCCACAGGTTCAACCTCACAAGGTTCCGGGTCTAAATCTATCAACCTAATGCCCCGGCCTCTACCGGCAGCAGTGGGCCTTGCGGGTGTTGCTGGAGAAGCCCCTTTTGCTACTCCTGTGGCATTGCCACCCCTTCCTCTACCTCCAACTCTCCTTCTGGTCTTGTTTTGAGCAGGTTGTATCCAATTCTCAGCTGGGTTAATTGGTTGTTGGAGAGTCTGAAGATCATCAAGGCGCTTTGATCTCCGGGCTCCGCTTCTCAATTCTGGCATCCTCACCCCATGCAAATCACATTCCACTTAATTCCCAGATATCCTCTCAAATCTCCTATGGTAAAAAAAAAAAACAACTTTAGAAATGCACACATGCCAAAAGTTGCATCAAGCCATAAGCAGAAAGCCATTTAATCAACTATATTTGTATTCTTTACATGAACTCTTACACAGGCACATATATGATTCAAAAAATAAAACATAAACCACTATCACAGCACGTACGCATAATGGTGCAGAATCTGTTCAAACAGGAAACGTGCCAAATGCAAAACTGAAAAGCAAAATTACCATACATGGAAAGCCCCACAAGCAACTAAAATTCAAACTCAAAAGCATACCCATATCAAAACAAGCAAGTTCAAACAAATTTTGCTATCGGAAAAAAACAATTTCAAATTGCAGAGCAATAATGACACTATCCATGATTAAAAACAGAAAACAAAAACAAAAAAAAAAAAGAAATATCCCAAGAATATGCAGTTCAGTTAGTAACAGATATCAAATCAGAGAAATACCAAAGAGAAAAGCAAAAAGCTGCGTACTTCAAAAGCAACACATATAGATACTATTTTTAACCAAGAATAAAGCAAATGTAGCTAAATATGCACATGAATATATGAAATTGTTTATTCCATTTTTCAAAATGAAGCTTTGTTCTTTGTTTACAAATCAGTCACTCCTCCAAACCAATTTAACAAATCAATCAAACCCATCAATAGTTGGGTATATGCAAAATAAACAATTAATAATTTTTTTTTTTTGAAACAAACAGCATCTATTAAGAAACAGAAGATTTACAAAATTTTGATGAAAAAAATTAAAAATATATAAATTACCATTTCAAATCTTCTAAACCAAACAAATTAAAACCGATCATCGAAATAATCTAAAAACTACAAAAATAAAAATAATCATCTTATTTATAATCTAAACCAATCATCCAACAAGCTCAACAACAAAGCAATAAATTTTCTCCAATTTTCCAACCAAAATAAATACAAAAAAAAAAATTAAAAATATAAAATAATACTCACAGATCGATCATCGATGTCTAAAAAAATAATGATCGGAACTTTCATGAGAGAGAAAAAAAAGGCGATCGGTTGAGTATAGATCGCTTCTCCTGTTTAACAGTGATTTTTATCCAAACGAGGAGTAGTTTTGGAAATAAAAACTCTACCGATGAATAAATAAGTGGATAGATTCGTTGCTATGTGTTTGTAATGTATGTGTATATTAAAATAATAAGGAGGCGGAAGTGGTGGTTGGCGGTGGAGTTCTTTGGTGGTGGTGTGGTGGGCGTCTGGATGTGTGTTTCTTTGGTTTCTCACTCTAAAAAGTATTTTAAGACGGAGTTATTTGTTTTGGTTTGTGCCTTTCTCTCTCTAAAAGTTATTTATTTATTATCCAGCTTGTAATATTAATGTGTGTATACAAATCATGGGGCATGCAAATGTGGCTTGGTAATAACCAAACATATTTATTTTTCTAATTACATAATATATGCATTTCCCTAATTTTCTTCTTCTCTTTTTTCCCCTATTTATCCATATTTTCTTTATTAAAATTAAATTAACAATATTAAATATTTTATGAAATTTTCATTTGTGTCTGTGCCTTTATATTCAAATCAATCACTAAATTTGTCTTATTATATAATTATTCTATTATTTAATATATATATATATATATATATATATATATATATATATATATATATATATATATATATATATATAAAATAAAAAAAAAAGAAAAAAAAAAATATAAATATTTATAAAAAATAAAAAATATATAATATCACAATATAT
>CANXYC010649347.1:0-11981 GCA_948193065.1 Aleurites moluccanus | reverse complement strand
AATAGAAATTCTGCAACTTTTAAAGCTTTAAAAAGATGACAATGGTGAAGTGGTGGGAAAAATCCACCAAATATCAAAGTTGTGATCTTATACACCAATCTTATGTTTAAAATGGTGAAATCTAGCCATCCATCCATCCATCTTTCATTCTTTTATGCCATTGGTTAATCAAAGTCAATATTGATGGCTTAAGGACACATTTCCCACACCAAATATAAAACCAAAGCCAATAATCCAATGCATTGTGCTTAAGATAGCAAATTTGCAACCTATTGATCCAACTGTCCATTTCTTCATCATTTGATCAAATGGCTAGATTTAATCAAGCCTAAACTAATGTCATAAGGTTACATACATAGTATAATTCCATACCTCAAAGGAAAAGACCTTAATACCCTTAGTTCAACCGAAGCACCTTAAGCACCTCAATTGAGGAGCTTACCCGGTATAATTTTCAATCGGGTTTATTTCTCCATCAAATCTTCAAATAAACTAAATAATATCATTTACATTCCCTTAAATTCTTTTCTACTTTTAAATATAGTGATAATTCCATAAGAACTCGAAGGGGTGCGAAATGACTATTTTGCCCCCAGTTCATAAAATTTTAAGTTTTTCCCAATTTCTTCCTAACAGCTTTTGATGTACTTTTACATGTGTAAAACTGTCTAAAACATGCAAATTCATTCAATTTAAGCAATAACATGCATCATACATAACATATAAGCAAACAAGAAACCCCTTAGGTTTACCCCTTTGGAACATAGGTTCTAAGCCTTTAAGCTGGGGTGTTACAATTAGCTAGGATATGAATAGTTATATATGTATGTAATGATATGATATGATATATGATGAGTATATGGTATGATATAATAGCTATTACAGCCAATAGCATTAAATTACAGAAAGAATTGTAGAATAACAGAATGGTTGGTAACTAAGTAAAATGGATAGTAAATTATGGTTTATAGATTATACATGTGATATTGGGTTCTATGAGTATCGGTTACCATCGGTATCTCCCGTATCCTAGGACTGTCGCGATCCGGAAATGGGTCGTGACATAATCAAATAGATACTAAGATGAATAGGCTTACCAATAATTAAATGACAGTGGATCAAATTACAAATCTAAATTGAGCTATAAAATTATTAAACTATATAATTAAAACTATACTAAATAACAACTATAATTATTCAAAAAAGTGTAGGTAGAAATTACAACATAAAATAGAACAATGAATCAATTACAATTTTAATAAATATGAGTGCTAAGATTGGAGAATATGACCTAAAGTCCTTAAGAGCAACTCTCGTTGTCAATTAAAAGTATTTTCATCTAGAGTCTATAAGCACTCTCATGTCATTGTAGAGATAAACAAAAACCATGAAGTTTTTTGTCAATTCTTTAACCCCTTAAAGTGGATTTCTTAATAGATCAAATTAGATCGAATCCCTTCTAAGACAACAATATGGATTTCTACTTGGATCATATTAGATCAAATTATTGATGGCATTGATGAATCTAACCGAATCCTTGAATATCAATAACTCCATTTACTTTCCTAACCTTTACGTGAATTCAATTGCTTTTCCACCAAATATCTCAACTCTCATTGTGAATATTTGATTAAACACATTATATAGGGTGATCAAACATATATAATACAATTAGCACTCAATCAAACTTAAATCATTTATTCAAATATGCAAACTAATTCATTTAATTCATTGAAACTATTATGTATTGCAATTCCTACCTACTTAATATCTAGCCTAGACATATGATTGATTATAACATAAATATATGCAAATAATAATCACAAACAACAAGAGAATATAAAAGGAAAGAAATAAAAAAACCACTTGTCATGAAATTGGAGTCTTATTCTTTGATAAAAAAAACTTGATGAATGAAAATATCTACAAACAATGTTTTCTCGAACTTCCTTGAACAATAACTAATAACTAACAATTACTAATACTCTCTCTCTAATTTGTATATAAAACTTGATATATGTTTTACAACCAAAATCCTCTCTTTTTCTTCCTTTAGAGATATAATGGAGTATTTATAGAGAGCAAAAAGGCACAAATGAAAGGTCATACACTTGCACCAAAGGGTACAAGTCAACTTTGAAAAGTCATATTCTTTGGCATGTATTAGCAGTTAGTTCAAGGAAATTTTTGGCTATCCAGATGAACAAATTAGGTTCTAATGTCTCATGAAAGTTGTAGCCCTGTAAATTATCTTTCCATAGCCGCTTGAATCACTCAAATTTGAGCTCTGTATAGGAAGTTATAGCAGAAAGAGTGCATCATGGTCCGAAGAGTCGTGCCCCTTCAAGCCCGTGCCGAGTAGTCAAAATATTGCGAGTCATGAAGACCTCATTCTATTTTGACTCAGCAAGATGCAGTGAAGAGCTATCGAATTGTTACAAAAGACAAGGTTGCTGACTCGGCAAGGTGAAGTGAGAGAGTTGCCGAGTCGGCACAAACCAAAATCACTCCTTAGCTTGCTTCCTTTATTCCTTTGACTTTAAATACCCTCAACTTGGCTTCAAAACTTATATAGGCTTTAAACAAACTTGAAAAACATTAATAAAGCATTAAAATTCATATGAATTCACCAAGAATAATTAAGATCATGAGCATAACTATTGTGAATGAAATGCATCAAAACTAAACTAAAATGTATACTAAATGCACCCTAAATATGCATAAATCATCCTAAATTTACTATGTTAATTGCAATGTATCATGAACTAACTTAGGCATATCTCTAATTTATCCAACATAAGAAAAAAATATATCATTAAAAGAAACAATCCATAAGTCAAAAGGGTAAGTTCTATCATGACATATGCTTTACTATACCAAAAACCAAACCAAGCATAATTCCTAGAAAAGATTGGAAGAGTCACAAGCGGTATCACTTAAAACCTAACCTCTTTAGACAGGATTATACGAGGTCTATTTAATTATACAATCTCATAAGGCCATGCCTAAAGATTTCATAAAATGTTCATTGCATAATATCAATTCACACTAGTCTTAAAGAAATAGAAGGAGAAATGAATCATCTAACCCTAACAAGAGATTTACATAATCATTGCATCATATCATATTGCAAACATTCATTCATTAATCTAGCATCTTAAGATAAAGAAATAGAAAGAAGAAAATATAATTATACAAAATAAGACAATAAATAAAATATTTGCACCTTGGACTTTACATTTTTTAGCTTTAATGTGTTTTAAGCCTATTTAACTTTCATGTTTGGGCATCATGTTATTTATTTTATTTACTTCATTCCTATATAGTTAGCTCATATAATCCAACTATATGTATAATATACTTTGCAAAATAATACACTTCATTCTAATCATATCAAAACTCATGTTTACCATATGTATGATGCAAAGGATATAACCGTGTCACTTCAATTATTTGGTTTATATATAAATGATCAAAATTAGTTAAGAATAGTAATTCATACACCAAATTATTCACAAATTAAGTCACTTTTAATAACTAACATAATCATGGCATGCAAATCTACAAGACACATTTCATACTTACATGGCAACAAAGTTTGTATTTAATCACCTATAACTTATACACTTTAAGTTATGCCTAAATTATAAATTCATGGCATAATATTCATTTTAAGGTCATTCTAACATATATTTAATTATGCCAAATCATTCTATAACAACAAAGATGCCAAAACTCAAGTTTAAAATTTAAACTAAGCAACATTAGTAACGAACATGCAAGATCAGGTTTTAATTTGTCCTTTCAACCTAACATGCATCTAAATTAATTAAAATCATCATTTACATATCTAAATTTGGTTTCATACATTCAAACATATCATACATAGTATTTATGTGCAATAAAAGTATCTAATTAGCATGAAAATCAAGAAGAAGGCAAGAAAGTGCCTTTGTGGCACAAGAAAATGTCTTTGTGGCACTACTAAGGCTGTGTGGCCCTAAGAAGGACCGTACGACCCTTTTTAGTCACGCATGGGACAAGGAAGAGTTGTGTGGCTCTTCCAAAGGGTCACATGGCTATTTAGACCTGACATTAATTTTCTACCCGATTCCAAATCATTTTTTGCACTTTTAGGGGGGGATTTTCAATTCTTTCTCATCCCAAACAACCCAAAACTTATCCCTAATGATTTTATGTGTTTTAAACTCAATCAAAATGAATTTTAGAGCAAGAAACAATAAGAAAACAGTAGCTTAGAATGAAAATATAAGTTTCATATACAAATGGTACTAAAAATGCTTCCTAGTTTTTTTTTTTTTAATTTCAATTGATCTAATTTTCAATTAGAAGAGTTAAATATAAATTAAATATAAATTCTTAACTTTAATTTAGTTCATACTAGTTTGCTTGCCCGCGTGATACTGTGAGTAAGCATTTAAGTAGTATAAAATTATATATAAAATAAGAGAAATAAATTAATAATGATAAAAAGGATAATTATTATTTGTAAATAAAATATCTAAAAAATGACAATGGTTTATATAGTATAATCTATTAGCTATTATATAATAACACCATCCTTAACATATATATTAATTTAATAAAATATTGTTAATACCATCCTGAGTTCACATAGCATATAATATAATTTAATTTGCTCAAAATATTATATATCAATCCTTAAAATGTTTTCTGATAAGGGCGAGACCTATTTAATACTACAGACAATAATAAGAGCATAATTTGTTACTTAACAAAAGTAAAAAGTATTTTGATGTAATACTCTAGAAAAGCCTACCATAAATGCATGTTATTATTCTAAGTTTTTAGTTTGGAATCATCGAAATGACTAAAAATAATTTTAGAGATACAGTTAGAATACAAACGAGATACTGTCCTGGAAAACGTCGGTGTCAATAACACTGCCGAGAAAATAGCAGTCCAGTCAACAGATGAATTTTTGATTTTGGTTAGAGGGTAAAGAATCATATAAATATAAGTGTAATTATAGTAAAAAGAAAGAGGTGAAAATGTTTAGGAACACTGAAAAAGTAAGTGATGGCAAAATCGTAAATAAATGGAACTTTGAGGGTATAGTGGAAAATTGACTGTTTGAGTTTTAGAATGGCTCTGAAACTATTTTTATAATAAAGTATAAATAAAAATAAGCTATTTGGATCCCCATTTTGAAATCCAAATCCCAATAGAATTGTCAAAATAAATTACAGAAGAAGTTGTAACCAAAGTATGATTACTTGATTGTTTAAGGACTTAAGTGTAATTTGCTATTTCTAACTTAGTATATAAGCAACACTTAGTCAATTTTCTCCATCTTCTTCTTCTTTTTCATTGTGTCCGAACCACCTAGCCTCTCCTTCACCAAATTTTCCTTCAAATTTCTTAAGTTAAATCAAAGAAAACTTGAATCAAACCATATATCTTCCATCTTCCATCCATTTTCCACCTTGGAAATCAAAGAATTTCAAGAACACCCACCTTAAAGATTTCGGTCCAACCCTCCATTTGAGGTAAAGTGTTGATTTGTTTGATTTTATGTTTGATTTAGGTGTTATAGATGTCAATTAGAATGTGTTTTGAGTTTAATTGCATCAACTGATGCATTTAGCATTTTTCCCCAAATTTTCAAACTCTAGCCTAAGTTGTTTGAACTAGCTATATGATTTTGAATTAGTTTATGTTAATTGAGATTAGATTATGTTAATTGGAGACTAATGGATGAAATATATGTGGTTGGTTTGTTGTAGAAAATCAAGATTGCCAAAGTTGTGAATTTTGCCTCCTTTGAAGCTTTAGGTAAAAAATTAATTTTCCAAAGCAATTTGAAGTATGAGGTGAGTCTTTTATGCATCATTTAACATGTCTAAGGTGTTAAAATATCAATTGGAATTCATTCCCAAAAGTGTCATGTTGGCCGAACCCTAATTGCCATTTTTGCCTTTGATTTTGTCTTATTTTTCCTTTAGTTTTGCATGACAATTTGATCCTTATAATGTTATTTATTATTGTGTTTAAAATGCCTATTGAATTACCTATAATGTATGTTTTTGTTGATTATTGAGGCAATATTGGAGTTACACCCAAACCTTATCAAATTATCCATCCAAAGTTGCCCACCAAGTGTTTGTGAAAATGCCTAGTTCAAAATCCATAGGCCTACCATTGTTTTCATCTATAGGCCTACCATTTAAATGTCATCGTCGCCAGCAACATTGGCATGCCAATTGTGCCAACCTTATGTTCATATATGACCAACCTATGTCTCATCCTATTATTGTTTGCCAAATTCCTTATCATTATATAACTACTTGCTATTGCTATTCCATTGATTATATTGCTACTTGAATTGATGGATATTAATTTATTGATACTTGATGATACCATTATTGTGTAATGGTATCTATTGACTTGTTCCTTACTTTTATTGACTTCGATGTGGTTTGACAGAGCTGCCGCTCCGATAGGGTAATGGGTACATACTGTCGGTAATATGCATATTATATAATTATACCCTAGCTAGGAAGATTCAACAGTCCTAGCCATAAGATCTTATCAGTCTTATGTTTATTGATATGAGATTGATATATGTTTTACACATATTATATGCGTTTCATGGCCCTATATCTCTCTTGCCCATGTGATATACTTTCCATTGATATGAGTATTGACTTTACTGTCATTTTCTGTACTTGATTCTATATCCTGTTATCCTTGAGCGGATTGATATTTTTATCTCATCTTCCTATCTTTTATTGATGATCCGTTATATATTTATTGTCCGATGCATATTTGATTCACTGAATATCTTATATACTCACCCTTTCATTGTTTCCTATTTCTAGGTACAGAGTAGGAGGCAGAATCCTAACTTTTGACTCTCTGTAGATTTCTGCGGTGTTCTTAGCAATGTAATTACTTATAAACATTGTATTTTTGTATGTTCATGATCTAGCTGCTCCATGGGTTGTATATGGTATAGTTAGTTTATGAACATGTATGTATGGTTTATTTTGGAGTTTAATTAATGATATGATATGATATAATGAATGCTACAGCCAATTACAGTATAAATTACAGATGAATTACAGATTGACAGAATAAATAGTAATTAAGTAACCAAATAATAAATTGATGGTAATAGATAATTGCATGTGATATTGGGTTTTACAGGTGCTGATCGTCTCTGGCATCTCTCACATTCTATGACCGTCGCATCTCGAAATTGTGACGTGACATTTGCAGTGCGTTAAAAATTAGATTATAGCTAATTAACTCTAATTAGAAAAGATATTGTAAAATTTGGTGAATTTATGAAAAAGAAAAAATAATTAATGAGAAATAAAAAAGGGAAAAATTTTTCTTGCATAAATTACAAATAAAAAAAGGCATACCCATAGAGAATGGTGGGCATATGGTTTAGTTTGTGTTCTTTTCGATATGTTTCCATATACTGTAGTATTTCGCAAACCTGTGATACCAATATGAAACAATGAGGAAAATATTAACAGCAATATACCCAAGGAAAGCAAATTAAATATGAAAGTTCTGACAATATGAGGAATAATGTAAAACTACCTAATGCAATCTCACAATAGATAGACTGAAATAATGAGGAAATAACGAGTGTTCATTAGAAGAAATTCTTGTTAAGCAGTTCCTTTTAGGTTTTATGGAAGGGACATAGTTGACTTAACATATAATAGCTAAGCAACACGGTCTCCAAATTCATTGAAGAGCAACTCATTATAATTTATAATTCCGAAGTAGTCCTTGTGTGTAGCGGCCATCAAACCTGTATGAAGTAAATAAATTTTTCTAAGCCATATAGCAAGAAAAGTTTAAAAACCTAAACTCAAAACAAATTGCAAAAGGGAATATAACTTTACGTAGCTGAATTTTCAACTTCAAGATTAATTACACATGACAAAACAACCACAAAGCAAACTTCAGGATAGATTCATGTGAATTAAGAAAATAGAGGGCAAAAGAAAAAATTCAAATGACATCAATGAGCAGACAATAATCCTTTACTTAAATATCATCGGCTACCTAATAGTAAGTCCAATTGTGGCAAGGGATGGTCCAAAAATACAGGTCCACCAAATTACATCATGCTTGATTGCAATAAATAGTCAAGGGGTCAACAAAAATATGAGAATTTTTTTTATAACAATTCTCTATTCACGTTATCTAAGATAAATGTGAGCCAGTATAAGCAAATAATCAAATATTATACTCTTTTTGGTAAATAAATATAATAATTTGCTATAGCAATGCAGAGAAAGGGATAATAAAAAATCCATGCCAAAAAAGATCATTTACCGTCTCCATAGTTATTAGTCCAAGCAAGCTGGAAGGTGATATAGCCATGTAATACCCCAGGCAACCTTATTTTAGATGCATGATTTAATTCTCACTTTATTATTTGAAAGTATTGAATTGGTGAGAAATAATTTTAGAGACACAGTTAGAAAGCAAATAAAATATTTTTTCAGAAATCGTCGGTGTCAAAAATACTGCCGAAAAAATAGTAGTCCGGACAACAGTTGAATTTCTGATTTTAATCAGGGGGTAAAGAATCATACTAATGCATGTGTAATTATGATAAAAAGAAAGAGGTGAAAAATATTTAGGAATACTGAAAAAGTAAGTAATGGCAAAATTGTAAATAAATGAAACTTTGAGGGGTATAATAGAAATTTGTCTTTCTGAGTTTCAGAATGACTCTGAAACTATTTTTATAAATAAGTATAAATAAAAAAAAAGCCTTTTGATTCCCTACTTTGAAATTCAATTCTCAACAAAATTGTCAGAATAAATTACAGAAGTTGGGGTCAAAATATGAATACTTGATAGTGTAAGGACTAAAATAGAATTTGCCATTTTTACTTAATATTTAAGAATGCCAGAGGAAATTTTTGTTCATCTTCTTTTTCTCCACCTTGTAGGCCGAACCGCTTCCTCCATTTCTTCTCCATTTTCCAACCAAAAATTCTTAAGAAAGACTAAAGAAAACTTGAAATTTTACATAGTTCTTCCATTCTCCATCCATTTCTTCCTTGAAATCATAAGGAAATTCAAGAAATTGTTAAAGGAAAATTTCGGTGGGAAGCTCCATTTGAGGTTACAAGTTAATTTATTTAGTTTTATGGTTTATTTGGATGATTTAGATGATGAATTAGATGAGTTTTGTGGTTAATACATCAATTGATGCATTTGTTGGATTTTCCCTCATTTCAAACCCTAGATTGAAGTAGTTTGAGTTGGATTGATGATTTAGTATTAGTTTATATTTTTTAAGCTTAGAATATGTTAATTGGAGGCTAATGGATGAATTATTTGTGGTTGATTTGTTGTAGAATATCAAGATAGCCACACTTGCGTATTTTGCCTCCTTTGAAACCATTGATGGGAAATCAATTTTCCTAAGCAATTTGGAGTGCTAGGTGAGTTTAATATGCATTATATAACATGTCTATAGCATTAAAATGTTATTTGGAAACCATATGTGAAATCCCATTTTTGGCCGAACTTAATTACACTATTCATGCCTATATTTTTGTTTGATTTTCCTTAGCCTATTTGATCTTTTAAATGATGTTATTTGTTGTATATCTATTGCCTATTGTATTGCTTTGGTTGTGAGTTGATTGTTGAATAATCAAGCAATGTTGGAGTTTGTCACAACCCGGTTTCCCAGACCGCGACGGTTCTAGGGCAAGGAAAATGCCAGTGGCGACCGGCACCCGTAGAACCCAGTATCACATGCACAATCTATAAACCTTAATATATTATTTATTGTAATTAGTTACCATTCATTCTGTTATTCTGTCATGCATTCTGTAATCATTCTTCAATTGGCTGTAACCATTCAAATTATCATATCACATAATCATCATATAACTCAATATGTATATATATACATATGTTCATCTCCTAGCTAACCCATACATACCCTATGGAGCAGCTAGACAATGAATACCAAAATAATAATATAGAAATGAAAAAATATACATCAGACAGTCTGCAATATCCTCGGATGATAGATGACAGGATTCTGCAACCTACTCCTCTCCTAAAATGGGTAAACAATGAAAAAGGTGAGTATAGATGATACTCAGTGAATCTACATGCATCTATAATAAACATTAGGCATCAATAAAGCAAAGGTATCAATCAGTAGGATAACAATATACAGAATTAATATCAGGGTACAATATAGCCATGGAATATAATATAAGCTCGGTATCATTTGGAAAGACAAATAAAAGGATGGACTGTATGAAAAGAAATCATATAATCTCCAATAATCCATATATGGACCATATAGGTCTCCAGTATCATATCTGTATCAGTGAGCATAAGGCTGATCAGGCCCTATGGCCAAGACCATAATCCCTCCTAGCTAGGGTATCAGTAATACAATGTGCACATCGCCGACAGTATTTTTCCACTACCCTGTCAGATCGGTAGCTCTGCCAAGCCATATAAGGGTCAATAACAAGGGATACCATAAGCAACAATGGCATCCAGAAATCAATCAGTCTAATATCAATCAATTCAGTTATCAATATGAACAATAACAACGTTATAGATAATATACAATCAAAAGTAATTGGTTTGGTAATAAGGAAAGACATGAAACAAAAGTTGGTTCGGTGATAGAAAATGGTAGGTCAATTGACATGCCAATGTCGTTGGTGACAATGGAATTCAAATGGTAGGGCTATGGCATACAAACCAATAGGCCAAAGGCAAATGAACTAGGCATTTCATTAAACACATGGTGGGCGCAATTTGGCAAGCCAATTGGTTAGGTTATGGTACAAATTTGACTTGCCCATTTTAATCAACAACAGACCACATTGCAACAACAAGATAGGAATCAAAGAAACAAGATTAAACAACATCAAAATGGCTCAAAATGGCTATGGAAAATCAAGCAAAAACCAAGCAAAATCAAATGGATGAATAGTATAGGGTGGTTCGGCCAAAATGTGGTTTTTGCCATAGGTTTCCAATCAATAATTTAATCAATTAGGAATGTTTTAGGATGCAATATAGACTCACCTAATGCTTCAATTCACCTTGAACAAGCTAATTCCACCACAAATCACCAAATGAGCTATATAGAGCAACCTTGTCCAACTTTCAATTCTACATCAAATAATCCATCAATTAGTTACCTAATCATATCCAATTGACTAATTCTAATATCAATTAACATAAACTAACTCTAAATCATCAACTCATTTCTTACAACTTCAAAATAACCAAACCAATTTAGGGATTTCCATCAAATAGCATCAATTGATGTAAATTGACTTCAAACCCATCTAATTCAACCTAAATAACATTTAAATAATCAATTAAACTAAGAAAATCACATCCTTACCTCATGAACACAAAGTGGCCAAAAATTTCCCTTTGTTCCTCCTTGAAATCCTTAGCTCCTTTCTACAAATTGAAGATGGAAATGAAGAAAGCTAAGTTAACTTGTTAGTTTTCCATCAATTTCCTTAAGATTCTAACAAGAAATGAATAAGAAATTGAAGAAGAAAGATGGAAATAGGTTTTGGCCAAAGCAAAGGAAAAAGAAAAAGATGAAGCAAAAATGGCTAAGGCAAAAATAAATAGAAAATCCCATTTGGCAAATTACAACTAACTCCTCGAACTTCCCTCATCACATTTTGGTCCAAAATCTTCTATAATTTATTCTGTCAATTCTGTTAAGATTTAGATATCAGAGTGGGGAGTCAATAAGCTTATTTTAATTTATACTTATTTATAAAAAAGAGTTTCGGAGTCATTCTGTAACCCCGATCTACCAATTTTCACTATTCACCTTTAACTTCCATTTATTTACAATTATGCCATTAGTTACTTTTTCAGTGTTCCTAAATGATTTTCACTTCTTTCTTTTTACCAAAATTAAACATAAATTATGGTGATCTTTTACC